>QYAJ01000203.1:0-62778 GCA_003988865.1 Phialocephala sp. D728 | reverse complement strand
GAGTTACTCTAGAGTAGGTTGAGTAGAGTAGAGTAGAGTTAGAGTATCGAAAATCGATTCTACTCTAGAGTACGACTTTAGAGTACTTTAGAGTACTTTGGAGTAGTCACATGATTTAAAGGAAATTTAATTTTAAAATAATAAATTAAATTTTAAAAAGCTAAAGCTTTAATAAATATATATTATATTTTAAAAATTAATATAAATTATAATAAATTATATTAAAGTAAGTGGCAAATTCGACTATAGAATCGGGTCATGTGATCCGGGAGAGTTAAGGACTCCTTAGTTTAGGGGAAGCCCTAATCGAGTTTAGCTTATGGAGGAATGTAATTCCGAAATGAAAATAAATTATTTATATATAAATCCTTAACTTTAATAAATATATTTATTTTAATGTATTTACTTTTTATCTAGCTTAATAAATCAAATAATAAAATATTTTCTATATTATTTTTAATCTCAACTATTAAATTTCCTAGTCACGTGGTACTCTAATTACTCAGAGTTACTCTAGAGTAGGTTGTGAGTAGAGTAGAGTAGAGTTAGAGTACCGTCGAGTTCCATTAGAGTAGAGTAGAGTACAAGGCCGGACTCTACTCTACTCTACTCAGTTTTCACGCTGGGAACAACCATCTTATTCGAGACCCAGATTTGCGAGAGAATTGTGCTGGTAAGATTCAGATCCACGACTGGAGCGATATTTCCTTCTGCGAATGTGAAATGTTCACATTCCCAAAACATCTGTTGCCTCGAGTAATGCACTGTCCGTGGGGATAACACGCTTTCTTGTAATACCCACCCCTCGAGATGATAGCGTGCTCTCGGCACCTAGTACGCCAGGTTGATACGCATCCCATCTTCCCAATCTGACGTACATGTGCCCAGAAATGCTTCGCATGTTGCTATGAAAGGGCAGCTTGATAACATTCAACGACTGCTCGCGGCTGGTGAAGATGCCGGCATCGCATCCTGAACCAGAACTAGCTGCGATATTCAAGATCCCGTACCAGTAAATATTTGCCATAAGAGCAGCTTCTTTGGCCCAATCTCTCTCGAGTCTTGGATAATACATAGGGAGTCGATCCAGAGATGCCGCATGCTTATCTTGCGTGTGATGAGAACGGCGTCTCGGAAGGTTTGCGGCATCCGGTGGAGTGGTATTGCGGTTTGTCGTTGCTCGAGCGATGCGATGGTTGTTTGGAGAGGAGATGATCCGCCCCAGAAATGGCTTGGTGTTATCCATTCTTGATCACCCCCAGGTTGCGATTTGGTGTTATCAACTAGTCGTGGCTCACATGTTCCGTCCGCAGGTCCAACGTCAATCGTTCTGGTTGGCATGAACGATCTCACTACTTGATGTTTGACTGATCTGTGGGAATAAGAACTAGGTTCTAGATCTTGGTGCTTGCCAACACACTGTTCCAACCACGTATTTGCAAGGCGAAAACATTCGTCAGAATCAGAAGACGTGCTGACTGGTCTCCCTGCAATGGATTCAGCCACATTATCGAAGCTATCCCTACGAATTGTCAGTATCTGAATGGATAAACCACCGACTCCAAGAAAGCGAAGGAAAGAGGGAGACGTACGCTTTTCCTGTTGTCCACTCTTGTTTTGTCCTCTCTACATACAAGCCAAATGCGACAAGCGTTTTCTGGTCAAGCTCATTTCGCTCATTCTACGCTGCGCAATGGGTACCCATGGGGCCGGCCCCATGAAAAATATGGACTCGACCCATGGGTACTCGACCCATGGCGAATCCTTTCGATTTTTTTGGGCTCGACCCGTGGGTAACCCATAGGTTTAGAATTCGACCCATGGGTCCCTTAGCGGACTCGTAGATCTCTTGGCAACTTAAAAATTAAGCTTTAACAAAAAAGCGTCGGTTCGATATTATATTCGAAATTAGATGTTTCACATCACTTACTTCAAGTATATTTAACTTGTTCGTTTAATATATTTAAAGGTTAAAACAAGATATTTAGCTTCGGATCAAAACTTGTAATGCCGTAGCCGATGCGATGCTCGAAGCTCGAAGCTCGAAGTTCGACGCTCTCTCGACGCTCTAACGTCCTCGATGCTCGATATTCGAAATATTCGACACTCGCGATTGAAAAGTAAACTACGTGTTTTTACGTGTTTTAACGTGTTTTCACGTGTTTTAATATAGTTTATATATAATATAAGATTAATATAAAAATTAGTATAGATTACGTGCAAGTTTATTTAAAGGATAATAGGTCTGCTAAGGATCTATAGGTCGGATCCTAAATCTATAGGGCCCCACGAGATATTTGGACTCGACCTATAGGTACCTATAAGTCGAGTCCAGATTACGTAAGGACCCATGGGTCGAGTCGCTCCCATGGGTCGGACCCAGCCATGGGTCCATTGCGCAGCGTAGCTCATTCGGGCTACAGTAAACAAGCAAATTTGACTTATCGCTCTCATCGATGGCTGTGCTGGAAGGGAAAACTCGAAGGTAGACCGGATGCTCTCGCCATAGTTGGTCGCCACTCATCAGGTCTTCATTAGAGGATATCCCGTCCGCGATTGCTGTGCAGAACTTGCACGTCTCGCATGACAGAAGTGCTGCGAAGCTTAGGTGATGTGGAGAACCAGGATAGCCAAACTCGTTCGGATCTTGATCGAGATCGTCCCATTCAATACTCTGACAGATACCACAAAGCATCTTTTGTATTGGTTCAATTGGAACGAAGGTAGAATGGTTGCGCCTGAAAAAAGTGGATCTTTATATAGCTGGAGATGACAACGCATCTTCAGCCGCAAATAGCAGAAGTGGCGTTTCTCTTGGCGATAGTTTCACCTCAAACGCCGTTGCAGGAGATCAGCCTGAGGATGTTCTACACATCTTATACCGACTTTCGCCATCTCATAAATTACAACAATACTAAGCTCTGATAAAATCAGAACGAAATACGTTTGAGAAAGACATTCTGGGTTTTGAGTCTGATCACGTGCTGGGCAAGGAAGAGGTGATATAACAATCAAGCACTTGCTAGAGCCAAGCTGGTGGAAGTAGGAATATCACTACTTCGACAGTACCAATTTTGAAGTCATTTCTTTACATACTTAGCCATACTTGCGGCAGAATAGATTGCTGTCGGTGGAACTAAACGCAAGAATCATGGTAATCTATTTAGGACTTAAGAAGGGCAACGAGGAAGAGTTCGAGATACTGCCAATACTTCCACCCAACTGGCGTCAGTATTGACGCAGCATGCTACGCTGTAATGGTATGATGGCAGGAAAATATTAAACAAACAGAAGATCTGATGTTGTGCATTCGACAAAAGGTTAGCGCAAAACCAATCCGAAAGAGAGCTAGCTGAAATAAGCCGCCTTGTCAGGAATGGATTAGCGGCCTCTCAAATACGAGATGAGGTTAGCGTCGTCAGACTCAAAGTCATCACACCCAATCGGCATGCTGATTGACCCGCACTTAAGTCCGAGATGTCAAGAGCTTCGCCGCCTTCCAACGTCCATCAACACTTCTCCATCCCATCTGCGGGTTCTCCTTCTTCACTTCGTATCGACGAGTCTCTGATTGAGGCTGAATTCTGCACAGAACTACTATTAGCAAACCCGCTTCCTCGGTTTAAGTGATCGACTCTGAACTCGACCTCATCCGCAAGCAGTAATTACGGCCAACGACCATCATGCCATCAAAGAACGTAACTCCGCAGACGCCTGCCCCGAAAGAGGGAACGGTCCGTAAACGACGAGCTCATCAGAAGTCTCGACGAGGGTGTCGAAACTGTAAGCTTCACTACCCTTCAAGTCTAGTTTCAAAACCGCCAAGAACTGTCAAATCCAGGTTAAGCACGTAGCTAATATTTTCCAGGTAAATTACGAAAGGTCAAAGTAAGTTATGCAGCATGATGCTCCATGTTTAGATCGTTGCTAAGCAGCCAGTGTGATGAAACGCGCCCCAAGTGCGAGAAATGCGTCTCCTTTGGGGTAACCTGTAACTACGATTCCAAGGCCTCCGACCTCCAGCCCTCCTATGATAAACAAGTGACCCTGATAACCCCACCCGCCACACCTGCTTCCGCCCCGGCAAATCAGATCATAGTGCCCCGGATCCGAGTTCCTCAGACTTTGTATTCACCTATCATATTAGAGGACGACATATCAAATTTCCAGCTCGACATGGAGAGTTTGAGTCGACTTGATCGGTTCCAGAACAGGACTGTGCTTACGGTTGGAACGAAGAGTGCAGGGAAGCTATTTGCCCGCTTGACTGTCGAACTTGCTTTTGCGGTACCTTGCCCGACCTTCTCGTCTCTTCTATTTGTTTGTTGATATTGATTGATACTGATGATCTCCAGCATCCATACCTCATGCACGTCGTCCAAGTCCTAACCGTCATCCACGACCGCTACCTCTCACCAAACCCCTTCTCAAAGCAAACCCTCACAGAAGTTTATCACCTCTCCCGCGCCGCCGCACTCTTCAACCGCAAGCTCTCAGAACCAATCCAATACGGCGATCGCGACGGCCTCTGGGCCACCGCCGCACTCCTCGGTCTCATCGCCTTCTCTCTAACCGATGCTTCTTCCGCCGATGAATCGTGGCCCCTCGCCGAGTTCCCGGACAGAGATGCCCTGGAATGGATCTCCATCGCCGAAAGCAAATCCGCGATCTGGAATCTGACGAATCCACTGAGGCCCGATAGTCGGTTCGCGATCATGAAAGACGATTACGAGACTGCGCAGCCGTCGTTCAAAGTCCCGCTCCATGGTATCGAAGGTATCCCTCCTCATTTCGTCGAGCTTCTCGAGCTCGATGAGTGGGTGTCTGCGAAGACGAGTCCGTATTATACGTCTATTCACATATTGGTTCCGCTGCTTCCAATTCCATGTGAGAGGGCGAGTATCATCCGGTTCTTGGCGTTCATCGGCCATATGCAGGAAGATTTCAAAGATCTCCTACGAGCACGGGATCCGAGAGCGTTGTTGCTGCTCGCGTACTGGTACGCCAAGGTCTGGAAATCGGTCTGGTGGATTGAACGCCGTGCAATCTTGGAATGCGAAGCCATCTGTCGGTATCTGGAACGGTGGCACTCGAAGAATAAGTTGCTGCAGGAGTTGTTGATGTTTCCGAAGAGGAGGTGTGGATTGGCACCTGAGTCGAATTGGATTGGGGAAGAGGAGTTGTCGATTCTGGGTGAGAAGGCGGTTATGCCGCTTCCCGTGGGAGAGTTTTTAAAACGCACAGGTGGAACACGTTTTACATTTGGTCTGATTCCTAGCGAGGGGAGATAGGTCAAGGATGGTGCAGGAGTGAGGACTCATTGTTGCGGCATGAAGTCTCTGATCGAACCCCGCTGCAGGTTACAAGCCGAGGGTCGACGAATTGATCAACATCAGACTCTCGGTCATAGACGCGATGTCACAGCCAGACCTTGTTAGAGAACTAGGATAAGACACACATCGTAGAGACAATGGAAATTGGCAGTTCGCCAAACGCAGTCAGCTATTGCTAGGTGGCCCAGATTCACCCATCATTTGCAGTCTGTTAGACTTGAAAGGAGAGATGCATCACCGAATAAGCAGGCATCGGAGGTGAGGAAAGGAGAAGTGCTCGAAGAGAGAGGGTCTGAAGGAAGGGAATGAGGGTTTCTGGCATGGCGGTGGTTTGTGGCTTGCAAAAGAATAGTGTTTGCAGGAGCTGGCTGATGGAGAACGGTGGTATTCAAGGAGTCATATATCCTCCCAGAAAGCAATACATTGACTTTCCAACATCCGTCTGCGCATCTACAAGCTCGCTTTCCCCTGCGGCTCGAAAGGCAACAGTGCAACGAGAATACCAGCAGCGATGAACAATGCCCCACTTGTATATACTGGTGCCGAAGTCTCCAAGTTCGCGAACATAGCGATGATTGGCTGCATAATCGTCAGCTTCCATTCTCCCACTCATCCATCCATCCCTCCCAAGAGACAAGGAAAGCGAGGGTGTAGAATAACTCACGGCCATAATCCCAAAAATACGATTCGCCGTTGCTGTCAACGCATTTCCAGTCCCTCTGTCCTTCGTTGGGAAGATCTCTGGCGTATATGCATATAAAACAGCATACATAACATTACTACAGAAATTGAATGCACAGTTCCACCCCAGCAGCGCTTCGGACGTGAGTGCCGTGGTTGAGCAGTATAAAAACACTCCAGTCAACACCGTGAATACGGCGAGCGTGCCTTTACGGCCAAATTTTGGAATCTCTACAAGGAGACCGCCTAATAGAGCGCCAGGAATCCCAAGGGTCGCGATTATGAGCGAGTTGCGATAGGTCAGGTACGTGGAGCCATCGCCAAATTTAGCGCCACGAATCTGTTGTAGGTAGGGGAGGAAAGCATTATAGAGCGGATAACCGAGGCCGATGAATGCCCAAACGAGCATTATGAGGGATGTTGAGAAGGCGAGCTTTCTCGAGGTGAATAGAGCGCGGACGTGTGCGAAATTCAAGGTGGACAGTTTGCGTTTAAGCGCGGCTTTGGCAGATGTCTGTTGCACTGAGCCGGCAGTTTCGCAGGCTTGGAGGTCTGCGATGCTCACTACTCAAGGTTAGATGGTGGCTCAGCGTGGAGAATCTAGACCTACGGCTTGATGTCTTCCCATTTCGTCGCGCCACTTCGTGGACTACTTTCACTGCCTCCTCGTCCAGGCCTTTGCCCATGAGGTATTTCGGGGACTCATAAATTGTGAAGAACACGACTCGAACAATGAACTCGATGAGGGAAATTCCTCCCATAGCAATAACGAAATATCTCCATCCCATGTTATCAGCTCTTGTACAAGTGGTAGCAGTCTCCTGACACGTGAGATCTCCGAGAAGCGGCCATGCGACCAAAGTTGCAATGACTTGTGCGATTGCCCAATCAATGGATAGAATTGTGAGTAAATACTGATGCGAACCAGGAAGGAACTCGAGAAATACAGCGGAATCGACAGGAAGGTTGCCGCCTACGCCGAAACTCCACAGGGCTGCGAAGCTTCCAATTGCCGCGAAATTGGGCGAGGAGGCTGAGATGAGTCCGAAGAAAGCGGTGACGCCAAGCGTCGCATTGAAAGCATGCCGTCGACCAAAAACATCACATCCAAACCCCCAGAACATAGCTCCAGCAAGAAGACCAATGTTCTGTGCAAGCGATAGAAGTGGTGGCCGTGAAGGGTGGAATTCACTGGCGATTGCCGGTACTTGAATCTTCAGCAAAGGACTGGAGAGAGGGGTGATGGACTTACAGATGAGAGAAGTCACAATGGGCCAGAGATTATCATTCGCCCAACCAAACCCCACAACAATAAAAAGCTGCCATTGATACCAGCCCATGCCGATCTCCTGGATCTGAAGGATGTCAGTGGATTGTCACGTGGCGGGGGAGATGATTCTACAGCATGGTTCAAGACTCGAGCCTTTGCCTCGTAGACTGGGTCAAGGGTTCCTTTGGGTATTGCCGCATCAGCATCAGCAGCCGGGGGGTATTGGTCGCCGTTAGCATCGAGCCCGTCGTCTGCCGTGTACGTCTTCACGGCTCCACCCTCATCTGCCTTTCCGTGCATTATACTCTCGTCCATGGTGGCCATCGATGTCATCGGGATATATTGATGTCTGTCTGGCCGGGGCCGAGATGCAGAAGAAAACATCGGGGCCGAGGAAGGAAAGGGTGTATAAGTAGACGCGGATAATGAAAGTTGCCCTGCAATGCTGTGAGAGGCGGCATCGATAGTGATAGCGTCATTCGGGGTCAAGATGGCATCGATAGATTTCCATTCCCTGATTGGAAGAAGGGCAAAGATCGTCTCTAGACGGCAGCGCGACTACTTCGACCGTCTGGCTGAGCTTAGCCAAGCGGGACGGGAGGACGTCGCACCGCATGGCGTGAACTTGGCAGCAAAAGGAAAACGAACGAGAAGGGGTGGGGTGACTGCGTACCGGAGGGTGTGGACTCATTATGTCATCGTTATAGGCGGGATGGTGGGAGACGGCGAGGCATGAATGCAATGCAGGAACAGAAGAGGAGGAAAAGAAGAACGCAGGCGGATGAGACGGTGAGTCTGTGATGCACGTCAAAGGACGAGAAAGGGGCGGCGTCTGCGGTCGCACAATGTGGGGATGTGGAGCTCGCTAGATTAAAGCTCTGCCGGGTGGCTTCGCGGCTTTGCGGCTTCCTAGCACCAGCTAGGGCTGATTCAGGCTCTGGCAGCTGGGCCTTCCTGGCGTCAAGACCTCGAGCCTCCTCCAACAACCTCCACAGACGTCTTCCTTCCTCTGCAATTCTTCTCGCCATGCAAGATCCGGGCATATCACCGTACCGATTCGAACGTGCGCCTGCCAGTATATGACGAGATCTGCCACTCCGCATCGACGGCTCCCTTGGGGATGCGAGATTATCCCAAACGTGCGACGTGTCGAATTGGTGAGCGAATCATTAGCTGCAACCACAGCAACGAGAGCTTGCTGCGAAGTGGGCAACGGTTCCGGCGTCTGATCACACTCGGGGACTGTCTTGAGAGAGTCACCGGCACCTATCCGATGTAGGAACGCCGTGCAACGGCCTGTCGTGGGGATTGGTGTGGCGGGTTCCAAGCCCAGTACAACGCCCACGCCTCGACAACGATCACTAACAGACGCTCCAGTGCGACAGCATTGCCTCCTATTTCCAACATACCTGCGAGAGAACTATCATATCCTCCCATAATCCAACGGCGTCGTGGCGTACGTCTTGTCCCGATCCTCCGCCACATGCGCCTTCCGCGTCCTCACGGGCATCTAAAAGCGGAATACAATGCGACATACACATGTTAGAGAGGACAGTAAGTTGGTTCGGTGATTTATAGTATGCGAAAGGCATGTCCGTGGCCAGAAACAGCGATCTTTGCGAGAACTTCTGCTGGAAACATATTACGCTATATAAGATTGCGAGAAGCGGCACCAAAGTCGAGCCGTGAAGCCTGAGCCTCTCAGGGTCCTGCTGTTCCGGTAATCAGCAACCAGCGATTTGGCATACTTGTAGTTATGATGCTGCGAGGTCCTGCAGAGACTGGTGATACGTCTAGCTCGACTCATCTCCGATTGTAACAAAGGTGTACTTCCACCAAAGAGCCCGCAATCTGCCGGATTTGGGACATTCTTTAACTCTTTCTCGTCGTTACTTCATTTTCTTGCAATTTTTGATGACTTGGCGTAGACTGCCAGAGCGACTATTTCTGCCTCAAATCGCCTGAAGTGTGTTACTACGTATATGCCGCCACCCCCGAAGACTGGTCATCAGGCGTTATGCAAGACAGTCCCGGCGCCGGCGCGCTATCGGGCACCCCCAGTGTAGCGCACCGGTCCCACCGGGAGAAGGCCGCAATCCATTTATCATCGAACGTTCATGACAAATTTCCGTTTCTACAATGCGATGAACATTCAACACAGCACCTTTTTGTAATATGACTTTAGTGAACCTCGGAAGACAATCAGCAAGCTTATCTGAACAAAGCTGCAACTTTGGTCCAACCTCGGCATAATTCCGCTGCCACTCGAGCAGTATGGCTGGGAGTACAGGCGCAACAAAACGTCTTCGCATCGCTGCTCTAGGGAGTTCCTTTGCAGCTGGACCTGGTATACCGCCTCAAGTCAATCGTTTGGCTGGTCGATCCGCTTGCAACTATGCACACATTTTGGCAGCTCGACTTGATGCCGACCTCACGGATCTGACCGTCTCTGGTGCAACTCTAAACAATATCTTGTCCGCGCCACAAGGCAACTATCGATGGAGTACATTCCAACCGCAGCTTGCAGGACTTCCTGCCGATGCAGACATTGTCACCGTGACTGGAGGTGGTAACGACATGGGCTATATCGGTGGCATGATGAAAGAGGCTCTCAAGGGTACATTCCTGGGTTACGTTTTGTCTTGGCTATTTCCTCCAAAGGAGCAGGTGCCTTTGACTACTCAAGAAGTCGCTGAAAGATTCATCGCCGTCATTGATGGTATTCGAAAGACCGCACCCAAGAGTCGAATTTTCCTCGTTGAATATCTTTCGTTACTAGGCCCAGATACCCGGCCGGGAATTGACGTGAACTTGACGGAAGAACAAATTCGACACCATCAGGAAGTCGCGGAACAGTTAAGCGCTGCAAATCGACTTGCTGCTGAAGCTCGGCCAGATTGCAAGGTCATTTCCGTGCACAAGGGAAGCCGTGATCATGGTTTGGGGTCAGAGGAGCCTTGGGTGGAAGGCTTCATCGCGTCGATTATGTGGCAGGGAAATCCATTCCATCCAAACCTTAAGGGCATGCAAGCTGTGGCAGACATGATATACGACAAACTGAAAGGTGATGGAGCTAGATCATCAGTATAAAAGTCCCTCGTCATGTGCCAGGCATCACGTGCTGCCCCATCTTCATTTTACCACCGGCAATCGTCCGCGGAACGTCCTCCCCGTGAACGGCCCCATCCCAAAATAGGCAGCTCTCAACTCACGCTACCCCTCCCCTTATCGTCTATCGAGTCTCAGCAACTGATCGACAATCATCTATCTGCCTCTCCTTGCCCGCTGTATGCATAAATATGTCACCACACACCGCAAACAGCGAACGGGCATGTACTTCCGTGGTGGAAACGCTGATATCATAGACGTTATTAGCAAAGGAATTCTCGATAGAGGTGTCAATTTTATCGCGTCTCTGGGAGGAATTGATGTTGATTTATCCGTGGACTGAAACCATGGTCTTGGGACCGGACAAGCGTCTGTATGTACCTTAATATATAGCATGTGCAATCTTCAATCAACGTCCCGTCTTCCTCGGATCGCTGTACTGTATTGTGTGCTCTGCTCAAATTGTCAAGATGGCGGAACCAATTCTCTCTGAGAAGCCTTTCGCGAACCTCGATGGTCGCCAGACCTCGTTGGGTTCTGAAGAAGCTGTCACAACAGTCGTTGATCTCGTCGACGCAGACGAAGCTCTCGCATTTCTCACCTCCCATCCCAATGCTGTCGAGATCGCGATACAAGGAAACGCAATTCTCGACGATCCAAAACGTCTCAGGAAACTCGTCCGCAAGATCGATTTGACAATCGCCCCGCTGCTAGCAGCAGTCTACTTTCTCCAATTTCTAGACAAGACGACATTAAGTTACACAGCCGTGATGGGGATCAGACAAGATACCCATCTAGTAGGGCAAGATTACTCCGATCTAAGCATGCTATTCTATATTGGTTTGTCCCTCCCATCCAAGCGACGCACCATGAAACTGACAAGAACTCCAGGCTTCCTAGCAGCAGAATTCCCAACCCAATATCTCGCCCAACATATCTCCCGTTTGGGTCTCTACCTTGGTGTCAACATCATGCTCTGGGGCCTCATCCTCGGCTGCCACGCAGCATGTACGTCCTTCGCCGGACTCGCCGTCTGCCGTACCCTCCTCGGCATCTTCGAGTCCTGCGTTGCTCCAATTCTCGTCCTCATCATCGCTATGTGGTACAAGAAAGAAGAACAGGGTCGTCGCGTCTCTTGGTTCTACGTCTGCAACTCTCTGACCCAGATTGTTGGGGGATTGCTCGCCTATGGTGTCTCCTTCGCAAACACCAAGTTCGCGAGCTGGAGGATCTTTTTTGTGGCGATTGGGGCCTTGACGATGTTTATGGGTGCGTTGGTTTGTATCTTCCTCCCTGATTCGCCCGTGAAGGCGAAGAGATTCAGTGATGCGGAGAAGGTGGCTGCACTGTTGCGGACGAAGGATAATCAGAGCGGGACGCAGAATGCCCGTCTCAAAAAGGCACAGGTACGCCATCCTATTTTCTATCACTCTGAGTGTAAGAGGAATAAAGACTGATGAAAAACAGGTCCTCGAAACATTCAAAGATCTCCGTGTCTGGCTAGTCTGTCTCTGCACAATGCTCAGCTCCATCCCCAACGGTGGCCTCTCAAACTTCTCTTCCATCCTCCTAACGACCTTCGGCTACTCATCCCGCCAAGCGCTTCTTATGAGCGCTCCCAGTGGAGCAGTAGGCGTTGTCTGCGTCCTACTTGTTGGCTACCTCTCCGACAAGTGGCGCGACAGATCCTCCGTCATGCTTATTTGCATCTTACCCACGATCCTCGGCGCAGGACTAATGATCGGTCTGGATCCAAATGGGGTGCCGAAGAACAAGGCAGGACTGCTCGCAGCGAGTTTCTTGACGGGAACGTTTGGTGCGGCGTTTATGCTATTGCTTGCTTGGAACGCTTCGTAAGTCTTCTTTCCTTCCTCTGTTCAAATCACACAATAGACAGCACCAAGCTAACAAACCCCGAAAAAACAGCAACATAGCAGGGCACTCCAAAAAAGTAACCATCAACGCCCTAACTCTCGTCTCCTTCGCCGTCGGCAATATCCTCGGCACGCAAACCTTCCAAGCCAAGCAAGCACCCGGCTACATTTCTGGCAAGATCTCCATAATCGCTACCCTTGGCGCCCTCTGCTTCGTGATCCTCATCCTAAGATGGTACAACGATATGTTGAATAAGAAGAATAAAAAGGCGCTGGAGGGCATGAGTGAGCAAGAGAAGGAGGAGTTGAGGGAGAAGATGGCGTTTGCGGATCAGACGGACCGGAAGAATGTTTTCTTTGTTTATACGCATTAGTGGCTGGAGGGGTGGAACTAGAGAAGCAGAGAATTAGATTCTGGTAGGAGGTATATAACGGTTTATATCGAGAGCCTGCGTGAGAGGGAAAGCTCGTTATGGAAGGCAGTTTGTGGTCATAGTCACGTGCCTGGTCGCAAAATGAGCGTTTGGCTAAATGTTCGAGATAATAGTGAGGCCGAGCGCCTTGGAATCGAGCACAAGTATACAGAATCAATCAAACACAGCTCCAGACAATAAGCAGTGTGGATTGAAACATCTTCAGTCTCTGCATCAAAACTCCCATTTATTGTCAGGCCTGAGAGTAGACATCCAGCTCCGAGTTGTAATCAATGTCCGGTTTTGAATGTCAGGTTGCGATATGCAACAAAAAAGTGCAAATCGGGGTATTTGAGTTACAATATCTCGTCGGGAGGAGGTGGGAGCGGGGGCGGGGGCGGGGAAGGAGGGAGGGAGGAGGAGGCGAAGTGCAGCAAAAGGTTGAAAATTCGAATGTTTGGATTCTTGTTATGGGGTGCGATATGCAACAAAACAATAATTTGGAAAATTCAATGCAGTTACAACCACAATCTCATTGTCAGGCCTGAGAGAGGATATGGAACGATGCGACGTGCAACAAATCTTCCAATTGTCAGAAAAGAGGTCGGACATTCAGCCCCACGATGTGTAGCAAAAAACTATGTCAGACGAATTTCCGGACTTTTGGAGGATCGCGACTTGCAACAAAACTTCTCATTGTCAGGTCTGAGGCCGGAGATTGATCGATGCGATGTGCAACAAGACTTTCCAAAGTCGGTCCACATTTTTAGACATCAAGCCCCGCGATGTGCAACAAGACTTCTAATTGTCAGAACTGAGACCGGACATTCATCGATGCGATGTGCAACAGAAACAAGAAGCATTCAATCTCAATCCCTGGTCCGGACTTTCAAGACTCGCGATTTGCAACAAATCTTCCAGATGTCGGAGTTGAGAACAGAACTTCAGCAAAACACTCACTTTCCCCGAGATTTATCTCGCCTTGTCTCGGAATGAACAACATATTCCATTCAGCACTTACAAGGGATCTATGTACGCCAGCCAGATTAAAGCGCCTGCTGTGCTATACCATAGTACGCTTTACTATGCTATCAAGATCCATGCCTGCATCGTTTCCATCATAACTTCATTCACTGCTTGGCATTTCCACTGCCCTCAGAAAAACATAGGCCAGAACGCCAACGCTAATGCAAATGCTACAAAGCCCCCACATATATGTACTACAATACCGGTATCACGACTTCAGCTCAACTCTTCCCACCCTCAGCCTGACTCTGAGCCCGGGTCTCCTTTCTCTCTCTCTGCCCAGCTTCCCATCTCATATTCTCAATGAACTGCTCCTTCCTCCTTCCCATAATATCCATCTTCTTCCTTCTAAACGTAAGTAGTGAAACCAAGACACAAGCTCCCGAGATTGCCGCACAAACTTTCATACCCTCGCTAAAAGAATCCGAGTAGGTCTGTCTCACAGCGGAAAGCTGAGCGGGCGTCATGGTCCTGGCTGATGCTTGTAGGGTTTCGAGTTCAGAGGCGGTGATGAGATGGGGTTTAACCAGGCGCGAGTTTTGCAGGATACCGAGGATGGAGGTGGAGGCTGCGATGCCGATGCTGCCGCCGAGGACGCGGGCTTGGGCTACGATTCCTTGGGCGACGGCTAGGAAGCTGTTAGTGAATCCTGGGGTGAGTGGGATTGAGAGATAAACTTACTACTGTCTCTCAACTCGCATTCCAGACTTGCGCCCATGGAAACGGTTGATACCATGAGCCCGAATCCCATACCGACAAATACTTCAAATCCATACATTTTGGCTGGAAGTGGAACGGCGTTCTCGAGGCTTGAGAGGGCGGCTGTACCGATCGTCATTAGGATTGCTCCAGCGAATAGCGTCACACAGATAAAATCCTTCCTACTATTCAGCATCCCTGAAATTGTGCTCGCGACTGCGACTGATCCTAACATTGGCATCAATGAGACACCGGCAGTGAGCTGGCTCCTTCCATTGACGACCTGTATCCGAAGTGGTAATGAGTATATAACCATGAAGTATGGAAAGCCCGCAAGGAGTGTCGTGATGAAATGGCCCATGAAGACACGTCGTTTGATAAGCCGGAGTGGAAACATGGTGAGGAGAGTTGCTTCCCAGAACCGTGCTGCAAGAACTTCCCATCCGAATAAAACAAACCATAGAGCGACTCCTCCCACCAATGGAGCGACAAAGATGGCTTGGTTCCACGCGTCAGCCCTGAGTCCTGCTTCCTGGAAAGAGAATACGACCAGAACAGATGCCGCGATGACGAGACCCGCTCCTAGGAAATCGAGCTGTTTCAAAGCCCGTCGTTCTCGATGATAGATCTGACGTGGCTTCGGCCACGCGATGATAAAGGTTATCAGTGGGATAATCCCAATAGGAGCATTGATCCAGAAGATCCATCTCCACGTCGTGCCGTGTGTGATCGCGCCTCCCACCACCGGTCCTAGCACACCTGCCATCGCCACCACAGCTCCAATAACCGCGCCTGTCAATTGCTGCATCTTCGCTTGGGGTGCGATCTCAGGAATGATCACAAAGGCCAGTGAATAGAGGCCCGAACCGCCGATGCCTTGCAAGACTCGACACGCGATGAGCTGGTTCAGCGTTCGTGCGAATCCACAACCGAGTGAGAACGCGAGGAAGATGAGAAATGCTGCGACGTAGGCATTTCTCCTTCCAGTAACATCAGCCATTCGTGCGAAGAGGACTGCGCAGCCAAGGTAGCTGAGCGTGTACGCAAGCGCGACCCAGTTGATAGAATTGATGGTCTTTAGGTCCTCTCCGATGGTGAAGAGTGCTGTGGCGACAATCGTGGTGTCGATAAGGGAGAGGAATAGCCCGAAGCAAACCCTGTAGCATGTTAGCCAGCCTATATCAGAGCAGTTGCGTGATGGGCAGTCGTGTAACGAGAGGTTGTGTATCGCGTACTGAACAGTGGTGTAACTTACGAGACGAATAGGCAGATGAGCCGCCATTTTGGTAGCACACGTTCGTTTGGTGCGCCAGGAGGACCTAGAATTGGAGCATCTCGAGGTAGTGGTGGTCTTGCTTCTTCCATTTCTCGAATACTATCGCTCGCTGGTGTAGTTGGTTCTTTCTCGGACATTTTGACTGTACACTTTCCAACAACGCGTGAAAGTTGAAATAATCACTGACTCACTAACACTCTGCAGTCAAAATCTAGTCAACAACGCACTCGATCAGACGAACAGCTTGAGTCAAGACAGCTTCGATCGATGCTTCACAATTCACGCTTCGCACTTCGAAACGTGATTGAAGGCAGCTGCTAGACCATACTTATATGTGTGACATAGCCAAGAGTCGAGCATAAATAGAAGCATGTACAGATGCCCTCTTGGTAAACGCGGGTAGCTCAGGGAGTTGGCCTTGGTAACGTGGTCTTGTTCGGTGTGGTGGTAAGAAGGTGGTCCAAGTAGAAACGAGAGCGAGAGAGTGGGCACTTGTAAAAGACTTCAACCCTTCGGCCCAACACCACAACGATGTGGACCCCCTAACCTCGAACTCAACACGCATGCAGACGCAAAGTGTAAGGTTCAGACCACGCAGTAGAGTATCTAGGGGAGGCCCAAGATGGATCACGGCCGTATTGGGACGTGCACCAAGCCCCCCGACGAGATCCGAGAAAGGTGGTTGAGCACCGGACAGGGTTTGACGAGATACGGACGTAGGAAGTAGGTCTCCTCGGATGGATTACTGAAATTGAGGAGTACCCCATCAATTATACATGAGGTTCGCCTGACTCGTCCAATGATAAGTGCAGGTGACGTGCCTCTTTGGACCATGGAATCGAACCGTTTCGCTTGTATCGTCTCGGTGCGGTTCGAATAAGCGAATGCGATTCTGAGACATTCACCTCATTCGTTTAGAATGCGGCAAACTTAGGCGGTGCTGCAGGCTGCAGGCCTCTTTAGCCGTCTCTGTTCGGAGAATTCTTTTTCCTTTTATGGAGATTGATGGGAACGAATGGGGCGTGCTGAGGTCTGATCCGGTACAGTATCGCGACTGGTCTTCTTCAAGCGAGGTCGCAAAGCATTCCAAGGTTAGCATCGCGCAGATCTCACAGTGAATTCCATGAAGGCTGCTTTGCGGCGAGCATTGCGCAAGACTCGAGTGGCAGAGTGGAGGATGGATGTACATTTGTTTGTTTGAACTGGACTCGATGAAATCTTTAGCTGTAGGTTTCGATGCAAGGGCTGTTCAATGTGATCGGTTATTCTTCGCTGAGTGGTCAAGGAGCTGGTCACTCATTTCAGTTTTCGTCATTATCTGGCCTTTCCCTAGGTAGGCATCGTGAATTAATTTCTCCTCTCTTTTTATCTCATAGAGTTAGTGACCTGACAGATTTTGGCATCGGATATCTGATGGGTGGATTCATCATGATGTTGGAGCACGTATTTGCATTCGATACTTACCAGGTATTCAACCTCAGCTCGCATTCTGTAATACACGGGGATAGACATGAACCAGTGTTTCGAACTAAACCTTTCACCAATATTTCATTCGTGCTTCAAAGCGGTCGCGGTTTCGGCGAATTGTGACTACCCGAACGACGTTTGAAGAGACTTGGTTTACTCCATCTATGAAACATGGAAACTTTTTCCTGTGGAATCTCCATCATGGCGCCCCGCGATGCAAATAATTTGTCGATGAACCGGGCCTCATCTGGCAGATGGTCTCTGAAAGTCTCCATGGCTACGGAGCGAGCTGTTCGATCCTCGCTGCCCAGTCGGAGAGGCTCTATGGTCTCAAGTTTGGCGTACAACTTTATGATCCGCGCATAGTGGGATAGTAGGAGTCGCTCGCGCTCTTGGAATGGCTGCCGTTTGGATAATCTATGAGCGGCAAACAATACATCAACCAACAGCGCGTGTTCTATTCTTAATGCTCCAAGCGTGGAATAGAATTTTATATCGAAAAAGGTGTTGAGAATATCGAGGTCCGGATCACATGAGTGATCCGATAGTAAATTTCGAGAGTGCAAATAGTAATCAAGAAGCTCAGAAGAGTTGAAGTCGAATTTCGGATAGCTCACAGACAACAGCTCGTTGAGGAGGACATGATCCGGGTTGTCTGATTGCACAAAGGCTACATATGATGTACTAGTTGTGATGACAGAAAAGGTGAGACCCTGGCCAGCTGCTAAGGCGTGATCGACCTTGCCTTTCATTCTCGTAATGCAGCTTTGCAGCAGCACCGTGTTGGGATCAAATCCAGCGCCAGATGTATAGAGGAGGAGAGAAGTCTTGATTTCAGAGCTGTTGATGAAGTCAAATGCTGTCCGATGGATGTATCGAACGGTTGCGCAAGCTTGCTCTCCACGATGATGGATGTCGTGGCATCCTGATGTACTGTATTCGAGGAGTCCTAAGCTTATAACCTTGAGCCGGTCCTTCATTCTCTGGCATCTCCTTACAATTTGTTCGGTGGGTATTTCCGCGGGTAGGGCCTGGATGGATGCTGTAGTGTGATGCTCGAGGCATAGTGAAAGAGTGACGAGGTCAAGGATATAACCTAGTTCATTGGTCCAGTTGACTATCTGAATAACTTGAGAGAACTCTTTCTTGTAGAAGTCCGGGATGCGATTGAACATATGATGGAAAATGCTCTCAAGGTCCGGAGGCAGATCATCTATTCGCCGTTGAAGATCGGAGACGTCGTCCCGGTTGCTGAGACCAACTAGTAATGAGTGGGCGACGAGAGTAATCCACAGAAAAACTCCATCAGCTTTGGAAACAATGCTATTGATCATTTCAATAGCCTGCGAAGGACTTTCCTTGAAGAATGTTAGAAAATATCGGTTTGAGTGAAAGTTGGTGGTCACGTAGAGGTTGATATCTCTTTCGGTGAGGTCCTGAAGACGGAGAGATGGTCCGGATCCAAAAGCATCATCGAATGGTAGTAGAGGCCGACTTGACACGCAGATTTTGACCCGGCGCGAGGTAGCGACAGTTAGGAATAGCTCTGCGATTAACGCATGGTCGCCTTCGTACTCATCGAGGCCGTCGATAAAGAAACATAGTTTCGATTGACCTTCGTCATGCTTGAGCAAAGTATTGAAAGCGTCCATTAACGACTTTAGAGACCACGTCAGGCGGGATTCGGAGGTAGTATCCAAACTTCTCTCTTTGGTTGATCTGATACTATTGATCCAAGTTTCTTTGCCTTCTAATGCGAGATTGTTCGCAACTCCTTTCGTAGAATAATCCCTCCTTAGTCGCGAGTGGTACTCGGACCAGGCAGCTACTAGTTCCGAATACAGCCTCGCCCAGAGTGAAGAGAATATTATTGGAATCAGCCCCGGCTCGTGCACAAGACACTCCATAAGAAGAGAACGGAGAAGTCCACTCTGCGATCTTTGCTCAGGTGTTCCACTATTCCAAAAATAGAACTTCGCAATCCGAACATTGGACTGCCCTCCCCAAGATTGCAATAATTCTCGCATTCTTGGATGCTGATAGATGTATCTCATCAATGTCGATTTCCCGGAGGCAGCTTTTCCACTAATCCAGTATGTTCCAGACCCAGTTTCGAGCCAATCCACGAAACTGTCCCATTGTGGAGTTTGCTCTGTTGGATCTTTGAATATCCATTGAAAGGTAGAAGCGTAAGTGTCCCGGATCTGCTCTTCACGAAGGGAAATTTCTGGATAAGCCAAAGAGTCGAGAATAGTCTTGTCCACATGACGTCGTATCATCTGATCGACTTCATGAGTCCAAACGTTTGGAGCTGGATCCATTCTTACTGGAAGTGCAGAGAGTACAGGATCAGCGATCGTTGCTTTTGACTCAACCGTAAGTCGCAAAGAGCCAAGTAACTGAGAGATAGCAAGGCTCTGATTTTGAAGAGCTTGCGATGCATCTTCAACCTTGCTCACCAGCTTCGCCTCTGTAGCAAGAAGGGCTGTAAGAATCCCTTGGTTCGCTTGATCTAGGTTCACAAAGCATTGCGACTGCTGAACGGATAAGAGGTCAAGCTGTTGTCTAATGACTCGTAAATAAGCATATAAAGTTCAAAGTGATTCGCACTTGGAAGAATTACCTGAGTCCGACCACAACCCGCAGCTGAACTTGCTCGCGAATTGTCGACAGACGCCTCACCAAATCCTCTCGTTCTGCTTTCTTCCAATGCCACAAGAGGGCCGAGTTCAGACTCGTCCACACTCTTGAGTCTCCCTTAGACCGCGACACCTTCAACTTGTCCAGTCGTGCCAACAACTCTGTGACTGCTTGGCGACAAGCCTGGCATAAAGACTGCAATGCGACATCATTCTCTGTGCTCATAGGTCCTTTCGCCGATAATGAAGGATATTCGATCAGATCGCAAAATTTCGAAAGGTCCGAGGTTACAAGAGCTAACTCGCTGTCTGCATCGAGTGTGTCGCTAGTTGATTGATACAATCGGGTTGCTTGGCAGATTATTTTGGTACTGAAGTCCACTACCTGAAGAATGTTCCCAGCCAAAGACAAAGCACTTAGAGGATCGAGCATCAGGGCGGCTTATCGCGCACGCATACGTACGCTGAGGTGGGTAATCCTGGAACAAGGAAAAATTGCAATGTTCGTCAAGAATTGTTATCAGAAGAAGTTCTCCAAAGCCTCGTCCACCCCATGGCGGCGCAGTCAAGGCGGGGCACGACTGCGGCGAAAGAGGGCCAATGGAAGACATTGCCTGGAGACACCCTGAACTCAACAGGACCGTCGATTGGTGGGTCGGCATTAGTGAAGAAGTGCCTAGAAGGCAGATCGATTACAAAGATCAGGTTGACGATTCGAAGGTATGATTTAGCTAAACACGCTTCATTACAGAATGACACATGAGAGCGCAGAAACTGTGTGAAGATACAAGTCATTCAGAGGCTTAGGAAATCGAAATCTGTCCTTGAGACGGTTTGCCATCGCACGTCGCACACCGAACCCCGCGACTTCTACCGCGACAAAGCTGGCACTCACTAATGCCTCTGAACTCCGGAAAATGACGGAGACGACTAATAGAGCTTTCGATCGCTTGTATCAAGCCTAGATTCGATTGTCGCTGACTGATTTCTAGACGTCGTCGCAGATGCTGGAAGAACCAAGGAAATCGTAACCCATAGATACATTTTCGCACCTCAATGCTTCGCCAACTCCGCCTCTCTCGTTTTCCTCTTTACAGCAGCGTCTATTCGTTGATGGCATCCGTAGCCCTCAATGAAGCAGCTGAGAACCCACATCCACCACAATGCTGTTCCTCTCTCTACTCCATGTTTCCGCAGTCTGGTAGTATCCATCATGTATGCCTCCCCCAAATGTATGACCAGGACTGGGAACGCAATCGTCTTTGCAATCCACACGAACCACTCAGGTCCTCCTGGAAAGTATGTCAATGGCTTATCGTAGATCCATGTCCCCGGCACAATACTGTTCCTCATAACAAACACCCCGAATGTAAACAGGCAGATTGCAAATACGAAAATATGGAATGGCTTTCGAGGAGGATCGTAAGATGTGATTCGGATCGAGGAAATTTCAAGAGCAGATCGTGATTCCCGATCCATATCGACTGTTCGCGTGCGTGCCTCAGCCCAAGAAGTCATGGGGGGAGAGAAGGGAATCATGTGCGTTTTGCTGTCTGCGGTCCGTAGAGTCATGGCAGACAGAGATATATCGGAAAGAGAGGCTCCTCGTGCGGCTCGCGAGGAAAGAGCGCAGTAGTGTTGGAGGTAGTAGGAGAGAGAATCGGCGTGGTCTGCGTTCATGTGCTTAATGATTCGTGCTTTGGCAGCATCGTCTTTAGAGGCTTGGTCCGCCATTGGGTCTCGAGGGATTGTGGATATACGGAAGAGAAGGAGGAGGATTATTTGGAGGATTTGCATCGAAGACTTGACTGTCCGATGTTGATGTAGCGGTTGTTGAGTAAGGGAGGTAAGTAGGATCTTGAAGTTCGAAGGTATCGCCTGGTGGCCCTCGGATAATTCGTATTCGTATAGATATTGACTTTACCGAGCTTCCGTATTTCACAGACAGTTTCACTCTCTCACACCAGAACAAAAAGCTCATCGGAAGAGCATGAATGCCGACTCGAATTTTGAAATGTTAAGCGGTGTTGAGTATTAAGTTATATGTATTTCAGACTATTTTTCTTCCCTCCAGACCCTTCAGCTTCCCTGCGTTGAGTACACGCAAAAAGCGCTGATGGTTATTGTTGAAGTGGGCTTGAGAGCTACTTTTACGTTAACAACGGCTACAAAATGTCATTTTGGAGATTTTGTACCCTCCCGGGCTTCACTCTGGAGGTTACGTACTCAGCTCGGATTGTTCGTTGAGATTGAGTTGACTCGGGAGTGGCTTGACACTAGTCAACGTACATCTGCAACTAACCTTGACTCAGCCACAAGCCTCTGGACCACTGTGTGACAAACAGCATCAACATCTTCTTCCCCAAGCAGCTTTAGGCCAGCGTTCAGACAAGCTTGTTGCCGTCTTGCATCCCGCTTCTCCTCCAAGTTTAACGTCCTTGCACCATGCACCACAAACGTGCTCCCACTTTTGGCTCCCTCTTTCGGAGGGACTCAGAAATGTTGATACCGCATTCCGATTCTTCCGATGATCCTCTCCTAGCTGCTCTAAGCGCTGTGCAAGACCAGTACATCGCTTCAAATACTGAAAGCCATAAAGCTCACGAAGAGGCGTGCCATGATTTCCCTGGAGGCAATACTCGGACGGTTCTGCATAACAGTCCATACCCATTGACATTTGGTATGCTATATTTCCACCCAAATGGAACTGGAAGTAACGGGACTGACTTTGAACAGTTGAAGGAAAAGGTTGCGAATTGACGAGCTTGGATGGCAAGAAATATGTGGACTTCCTTGGCGAGTTCACGGCTGGCATCTACGGTCACTCAAATGAAAAGATTGCAGCTGCTGTATCAGAGGGAATGAAGAAAGGTTGGAATTACGGTGGGCCGAACGTGTATGAACGGCAGTTAGCACGAAAGGTTCAAATCCTCTTATTCAATGTCCCAGGAGCCAGAAAATAGTCTCGTCACAACATTACAAGTTCTGGAAAAGAGGTCAAGCAGCGGTACGCTGACATCTACAGGTCACAGAACGATTCTCACCTTCTGGGATTGAGCTCGTCCGATTCACCAACTCAGGAACTGAGGCCAATACCATGGCCATCGCTGCATCCTTGGTAGTCACCGGCCGCCAAAAAGTTCTCGCATTCAAGAACGGCTACCATGGAGGGACCTTGTCATTTCCATCACCTCTCAAGGATGTAAATGTCAATCTTCCACATGATTTTGTCTTTGCTCCTTATAACGACATCCATGGAACCCAAGCAGTCATTTCAAGCTTGCCAAAAGACTCCCTGGCTGCTATCATCGTTGAGTGTGTCCAAGGAAGTGGTGGTTGTATCGTTGGCCATAAGAAATTCCTTCAATTCTTGAACAAGACGGCAAATGAGTTAAACGCCGTCTTTATCGTTGATGAGGTGATGACTTCTCGCCTCTCATATCACGGATACTCCTCAGAGCTGGGCCTACGACCGGATATTGCCACTTTGGGGAAGTGGGTTGGAGGCGGAATGACATTCGGCGCATTCGGAGGACGAAAAGACGACGGCATTATGAGTCTCTTTGATCCTCAAGTCGGTATCCTGGGCCATTCTGGGACGTTCAACAACAATATCGTGACCATGGCCGCTGGATGTGCCGGCATGGATATCTACACCGAGGCAGAGGTGAAGCGATTGAATGCCCTAGGTGAGAGCTTGAAATTGAAGTTAGAGGTAGTTTTAAAGAAGCACGGAGTTCATCCTCCACAGGGAACGAAGACTGGTATATCCCTCCAAGGCCAAGAATCAGAGTCTCCGTTCACAGGCTTAGAACCAGAACCCTCTCTCGCGAGCGGTATTGTAGCTGAACTTCAACAGCATAAGTCTGGTGGGAGAGCCAAGAATCATATGTGGATTACTGGAATTGGGAGTATGGTTTGTGTGCATTTCTCGGGAGAGTGTGAGATGAGCCTGAAGGCGCTGTTCTGGCATCATATGCTAGACCATGGGATATATATGGCGCAGAGAGGGTTCATGGCGTTGAACATCGAGCTAAGGGAAGAGCATATCGAAAAATTTGCGCGTGCGGCAGAAGAGTTTGTGGTGATATGGAAGCAAGTTCTCAAATGAATTTGGCAGAAGAAGATTTGTTCTATCCTGATTGATACTTCGAAAAGACATCTCGCTCAGCGGCTTCGAACTCTTTCAGAATTATCTCCTTTCTCTTCTCGCTTCGAATGGTGAACTCGCAACCGAATGGATGAGCGCAAACGAGGAATCCCTCACTATAAGCTCTGATTGGATCAACATCCACTTCTTCACTTCTCTTCACAACACCTTTCTCGTCTCTGCCAGGGCTGATGTTGAAACCCCACAACAGCTTAGCCATTCCCAAGAACAAATTTCTCTCTGCGAGGTGAATTCCGGGGCACATTCTTCTCCCCGATCCATATCCATAATGATCCCTCGCATCACAGTCTGCCGCTGCTGCAAGCTCAGGCGCTAACTTCGTGACTCCGAGATAGTGATCTGGATCAAAAACTTCGGGGTTGGGGAAGCGTTTCTCGTCATGATGCAAACCCCATGCATTGATCATAACTATTGTTCCTTTGGGCAGGAACTTGCCATCAACCCAGTCATCTGCTCGTAATCAGCAAAATTCCATCTGCAGTGTCTGAAAACATACCTTCAGCTAAACAATGCGGAAAAGCCAGCGGCACAACAGGCCTCCATCTCATTGCCTCCTTGACAGTGGCAGCTACATACGGCAACTTCTCATAGTCTTCCCATCTCGGCGTTCTATCTTCTCCAACCACTTTGTCAATCTCCGCCTGCGCTTTCCGCATGACTTTCGGCCATCTCGTCATGGCATGAATGAAAGCAATGATGATAGAGGAACTGGTATCGCTTCCTCCTTCCATCATCACTCCACCAAGAAAATACAACTGATGGCGATTAAACTCCAACTTTTCATTTTGATCCAAGACTCGATCCATAAAGGATCCCTTGTTGATATCCATCTCTCGTCGACGAACCACAATGTCCAAGTATTGAGCATACAATTGATTCATCACCTTACTCACATCTCTCGCTCTCGATTTCCAGTTTCCGAGAAATTGCTCAGGGATGTAGTTTAGCGTTGGGATGATGTCGACCGGAGGTGTATTGCCGGTTTCCATTACCTTGGACCATACCTAAGGATGTAGGTTAGCACGGGGATGATGTCGGCCGTTGTTTTCCCTACCTCCATCATGCTATAAAGCTTCGTCATGTGTGGCGTATCAACGAATGGCGTTCTAACACCAAAGACTTCTTCCCATCAGCAAAATCCGAATTCCAAGGACAAGGGAACAAACGCAAGCTCATAACAACAGAATTACTGAACCTCTTCGGATGCTTCATATGCATCCCTTCCCCATCCAGCAGCATAAAGTCCCTACACATCTGTACCGCCTCCGCATCCACGAGTTTCGTATGCTCATTCACAACCATACTCTCCATAAAATGCTGATGCACCAACTTCCTGAATGCTCGCCAGGTATCGCCATAATCCATGACGAGAAGATGGTCTCCGCCGGTAATCAATCCATTTCCAACATAGGATGGAGGACGGTTGCTGTAGATGGAGGATTTTTTGTCGATGAGGTTCTTGACTAAGCGTCGGTCGGTGAGGATGACCATAGTGCCGGGCCCGAGTTTGAGAGTGAAGATTCCGCCGTATGTTTTGGCCCATTCTGTGAATCTGAAGATATTTAGAATGAAACCGAGATTGAGGAGAAATAGGTGTACTTGAGATGTGCATTCTTGAGTGGCATCTGGTGAAGATTGCCGATGAGGGGAAGCGTGGGTGGACCTGTTCGCGTGAGCTGTTGCTATGAATGAAGGATGAGAAAAGTACCATTAGGCATGTTGCGGCTGCGAGAGCCAACTGTGAGCATTAAGTACGCGAGTCCAAGAAGGATCGCGAGCCCAACAAGAGCGAGGATAGCCATGATTGCGGACGTGCGAACGAGAGGACTGAGGGCATGAACACCAATCCTTATATCAAGAACGTTCGGAATAAAGGTTGTACAAGGCTAGGGGATGGCGCGGACGATATGCATGCTTACCACGGTCGAATTCTGATTGGGAAGAAGAGAAGTTTTGTTCAACATCCGCTGCGGGATCTCGGCTGCAGGGTAGGACGAATCTGGGGAAGAACATCGGACCTCCGTCTCAATACAAATCTTTAATTTTACTGGCTATCTCTATAAGATCGTCTTCAGAACGTGTAGTAGCTTCTCTGACGCATCTGAGACCATCCCTTTCGAGCGCCATGCAACAAACCTGTCAGGTCGAATAAGTAAACAGCCATCCTCGGATATTTCTCTCCGTCGCGCCCAATCAAAGTACACATCTTCGTAGTCTTGCCCCCAGCCAATTGAGTAGGTATTGATATTGATGTTCAAAACATTCGCAGCCTCCTTTGCAGCAATTTTCCAAGCATCTCCTCCAATGCCAGTGAGCAAACAGAAATCACCGTGTCCAGCAAGATCGATAGTCGAGAATTGCTTGTCAGGCATTTTTGTATTCAACCAAGCATGAGGAAGCCTACTTCCAGGATATGTGGTGATTTCGTGCTCGAGAACAGGGTCATCAGGTAACGGCGGTCGTGGTCCTTCATCATTGAGGAAGACAGCTTTTGATTGGTACCGCTGATTCATTTCGATGCCAACACCGTGAAACTCATGCGATGTGCCTTTGATCGCCTCTTGAAGCTTCGCTCTTCTCTTGATACCTGCGAGTGATGCTTCGGATAGCTCTGCAAAATGCTTCCTCCGGACTTCGAGAGACTCGTCCATCATGCCAAGAGCCTCCCAAACAGGGGCATGATCTCGAAGTCCCTGGTTGGCACGAGTAATTATAGATTCTCCCACAGGCTGACGCTCGAGGCTGTAAGAATCTAACAATGAGGAATTTGCTTTTCCCTTCATGACATATGCAATTTTCCAAGCCAGGTTGTACGCATCTTGGATACAGGTGTTTGAACCGAGTCCGTTGAGAGGTGGATGTCTGTGGACTGAATCACCGAGGCAAAAGCTGATAATGTCAGTAGTGGTCAAGCAATTCGAGAAGAGGTAAGAAAAGGCACAAGAACAAATCAGGGAAGAAAATACTCACATGTTTGAATCAGAGTAGTACTCGGCAACTATCTCGTTGATGAACCACTTCGAGATACCAAGAATCTCCACTGGCAACGAATCATCTCCTACCATAGACTTGATGCATTTGAGATATTCCTCGTTCGTTGGGTTGAACTCTACACCAGTCCCTGGTTTAGGGAACAGAATGAACATCCATCTGAAAACTTTAGAAAAATTGAGCAGTTTAGGGACATGGTCTTACTCGTTCCATGGCTTCACCATCCGGACAATAGCGGTCCAGCCGAAATTTGGCTGTTCTTCGTCCGGCTGCATTACCCAGTGTAGATTTCCCATCCGATTTTCTACCACATGTTCGAGATTCACCTTCACCAACACATTGATGGCTAACCCCTGACCTGGTTTCTTCTTCAAAGGTATCTTCAACTGTCGCAATACCTGACTCCGAGCTCCATCACAACCGAACAGATATTTGGACCGTATTTGATAGGTATGCTTCGTCAGATTGTCCTGCACAGTGCTGAAAATCGTGCCATCTCCTGTCCGCTCAAAAGAGAGGAATGAGGTATCGAAGCGGGCAGAGAAGCCGTTGTGGGTCGCATGGTGGACGAGGATAGGTTCGAGCACGGTTTGTGGAATATCGACATGGCTACAAGGACTGGCAGCATCATAGTCGCCCTAGTGGGTCAGCTTGAAGTTCGAATGTTATGTAGTCAGTGACATACTGCACGAGCTGGATCATTTCCCCACGAGTATATCCTAGCAAACTCCTCTCCTGCCATACTTCGACACCATCTCGTATGCAGCATCGAATCGCCCGTAACGGCAACCTTCGTGCATTCTTCTTCTAACCCAATGTCTCGCAGACACTCCAGAGCTGCCATGTTAGTGATATGTGCTCTCGGGGTGTCTGCTGTGCTCGGAGTCGAAGCCACCATAATCCCTTTCAGTCCTATCAGAGCATCAGTATCTCGTATCTCTTCCCCGAATTTCTGCTTACCATGCTGAGCCAAGAAGCAAGCAAGTGAAGCACCGGCAGGACCAGCTCCCACTACCAATAGATCTGTTTCGATAACGCCAGCTGCATCGAGATGTGCAGGTGAGCCTTGGCTGTGGCCGTTGATGCTCGCGGTCGGGATTCTAGTAAGAGTAGCCATTGCGACACGGCTGGCACCTCAATTGACCTCCTCTGAAGCAGACAAGATGGACAATGGTAAATGGACTCATTTTGAAGTCTTTCAGGCTCTCGCCTCCCCGCCAGAGCCGCGGTCGTAGAGTTGGTCAAGGTCAGAAGCCCTCTCCTCAGCGGAACTGTCATCGGCACTTGCGGTTTTGGAGACGCCGACCCCGCCAAAGCTGTTGACCCCTCATTTCTCACTTCCCCGCAGAAAAACATTCGCCCGCGACGGACTATCTTTCTCTTCTCCCTGCCCCCTATTGTACGGACTTCTGTACCATCCTTCGCACACCACAATGCCATTCCTCCACAACCCCACATGCGCGTCCCACATAAGCTCAAAACAGTGCAGCCGACGACCTGGAAGACCATGGCGGCAAATTTGCAACCTGCTGGGTATATCTACTACTTAGATATTAGAACATTGTCCCCCAAGACCCTCTGCTCGACACCCGACTGAACCATACCACACAATCAGCATGTCTCCCTCGGCTACCAAACAGAAGATCAACCTCAAGCAGATAGCTCACGTCTATTACACCCACAAGGACCTCGATGCTGCTCATCAATTTCTCCTCGACTTCGGTTTCAGCCCTGTCCAGAAGACGGAGAACCAGATATACTATCGCGGGTATGGCACTGAACCGTTCGTAATGTGTGCGACAAAGGGAGATGAGGACAAGTTTGGAGGATCGGGGTGGGTGGTCGATTCGATGGAAGATCTCGAGCTGGCAACATCTCTTCCCAATGCAACTCCCATCCACGATTCCGATGCTCCTGGTGGAGGAAAGCGAGTTACCTTCTACGATCCTGTTGATAACTTCCCATGGCACCTGGTATATGGCCAGACGGCGGTTGAAATCGCAGAGACGTTTCCAGAACTGTCATACAATTTTCCAACACAGAAACATCGACCTGTGAACCAGAAGCAGCGATTCAAGAAGGGACCTGCGCCTGTTCACAAATTGGGCCATTATGGCCTCTGCGTTACCGACTACAAGAAAGCCTACGAATTCTACACGTCGAACTTCAATTTCAAGCCCAGCGAGTTAGTGTATGCGCCTGATACTGGGGAGGATATCACAACATTCTTACACTTGGACCGAGGATCAGAATGGGTGGATCATCACGCTTTCTTCTTCTTTGAGGGGCCAAAGTTCCACGTTCACCACTCCAGCTTTGAGATCTTTGACTTCGACATCCAGATGCTAGGACATACATGGTTGAACGAGAAGGGTTATAAGAACTGCTGGGGAGTAGGACGACATGTGATGGGCAGCCAGATCTTCGATTATTGGTTTGATCCAAGCAAGTTTATCTTGGAACATTATGTGGATGGGGATTTGGTCAATGACGAGACGCCGATTAACAAGACGAAAGCCGCGCCTGATAATCTGCACGTATGGGGTAAGTTGAATACCATCTTCTAACCAACCTTTCTAACATTTCCCAGGCCCCGAGGTACCATCAACTTTCCTGCAATGAAGCTATTTGCGAATCATGGTTTTCTTACATGGGAGCTCATGATCGTGAAGCGTGGGGTGTTCTGGGGCACAATTGTCCCCATATGGCAACATTGTAAATCCGAGTCAGCGAATTATTCAACTTGTCCAATTCCTCTAAGTCTAGTCTAACGTGAGATTGTGGCTTTCTACACTCGAGACCGAATCGGATTGCTTGGGATGACATCAATTGTTTGGGAGGCTAGTGGAGAATGCGGGGCCACACTTCTGCCGGACTAAATTTAAATAGTGCATGACCTCGGTCAAATGTTGATTAGTTGCAAGGGCGAATCATCCTTCCCTACATTAGTCCGACGGTATCCATTTCATCCATCGACGAAGTTGCACCGATGAATTCCTCCAACACAGAAATATCGCATTCCGGCGATGCTCGGGCCAACCTTGCTTGTGAGAGGTGTAAAAAGTTGTGCCCCCGGTTATTAGAAGAGCTTTGCTAACCATTTTGTAGACGTAAAATAAAATGGCAAGACCGCAGCGTTCCGTGCGTCGGGGTAGGCTTGCTGACCGTCCACTGCGTCCAGTGACCGAATCTTACCAACATGCCGAACATGTCTGAAGACTTCTGGAAATTGTGCATATCCGCTCATATCACATAAGCCTGGTCCGAAACCTGGTAGGACAATTATCAAGAGCTGTCTAGCTTAGAATTTGATTGTAGATAGGAGTGCCACAACGTCGGCGTAACAGGAGCACCATTTCTGCGGCAGCAGCACACCCAAGAAATCCTGGCGAGAATGGAGATTCTCACACGTCAGACAATGGCCCTGGGGTCTTGTCCTCCATGGCAGCTGATGTGCCATCTACTGACGTGGATCGGTCTGTATCGAGAGGTTTGGCTCTATCCCAGTTGATTCATCCCTCTCATGAACCCGTTCTACTAAATACCGCGCAAACTGTGGTCGAGCATGGAAGACTTGACGGCAGCAGCACTGCGCATGTTCATGAGTCTCTTAATATTTCGTCAGTAGTGTATCAGAACTTGTAAGTCTGAGCACGAAGATATGCCTGCACCCAAAATACTAAAGATTGCCGAGGGTGGACGCGTACTTTGATAATATGACCGCGTTCTCGCTTTTCCACCGCCCCAGTTTCGAGACAAAAGTCTCGGGAATTTCGAATCTTTTACACGCCCAGACTCTTCTCACTGCTATGTTTTCCTTGTCAGCTCGATACACGAACTTTACTCAACCTGGAACTTCATCTCCTGGCGAATGGCTTTCTCGAGCGCGTCGACTCGTCGATGAGTCGCTGAGAGAGTGTTCCGACGATGTTCCTCCGCTGTGCTTACTACAAGCGATGATCTTGACCACATTCCAGGAGCTCATTTCTGGCGTTCGGGGTCGCGCATGGAGATCAGTTGGGACTTGCGTCCGTATTGCGTATGAGCTTCAGTTGCATCTCATAGACAAGAATCCCCAGCGAGCTCAGATATCGGGTACATATGATGAAGAAAAGAGACGCACTTGGTGGATCATTTGGGAGTTTGATGTTTTCGCAACCGCGATTCGTCGCCTGCCTACTGCAATTGACTGGACGCAAAACGAGACGTGGCTTCCAATTGACGACGAAATCTGGTTTACCAATGCTTCTGCGAGAAGCTGCCCTCTCGACCCAGACCCAGCGGTAGCCTGGAAGAACCTCCAATCAAGCGGCAACAAAAGTCCAAAGGCATGGTTTATTGTTGTCAACGCATTGATGAAGTGTGCACATATTCTCTCGTATCCTCAATCGTACGCAAATGGGGACACTTCTGACAATGTTCGACTACGCTTGGAAGTTCTGGCCAACTCACTCTTCTGCTTGACGACTGCTCTGCCACCTGAAGCCACCTACGGAGGAGAGTTTCTCACATTCTCTACGTGTCCTGAATATCGGACATCGTTCCAGCTTGATGGTGCGAAGCACAGCATTCACATAATGACTCAACTGTCACGGTTCATGATCAACCACTATCAAGTCTTTGATAGCACTTCACGACGACTAGCTCTTGCCAACGAAATACCTGCTCCTACACAACAAAATACCATCGATGACACAGCATGGACTCATTACCTTGGCGCTGCATCCGAGATTGTGAAGCTTGTTCGAAACTGTGCGCCAAAGCATGTCCATTTCGTCAACCCCTTTCTTGCAAGCACAATCTGGCTGGCAGCAGCAGCACAGATTGTTGCTAGAGCCTTTAGCTCATCTCCGACAGACCGTCGCGTCGCTGCGTCGAATCTCGATGTCCTGCAGATGAACTTGAATGCCTTTGTAGAGATTTGGGGCGTGAGCAAGAATCTACAGCAGAAGCTGACTTCATTAGAAGCAAGGCTTGCCACTTTCAAAGAGCAGGAAAGGAATGAGGAGCTACGGCAGACCTCAAGAAGACAGGCGTTCAATGGAAGATCTTCCAACTTATTCCGACGAGAAGAGACGACCCCTGGCACTTTTCAAGCCGCTCCATCTCATCCGCACAATCCGCCGTCCGTTGCTGCGACTATCGGTGCCGCATCTTCCAATTCCTGGTCTATTCCGCCGGGTTTTGATTGGACAGATCCTTCCATGGCTGCGGAACTGGGTTCTAATTTATGGGGTTGGGGCGTTGACGAGTTGCTTCAATATGGTGTAACTTGAAACCTTGCCTAGCAGCGGCAGTTGCAGTGTTTATGGATCTGATCAACTTACAGTTATTGCTCAGCTTGGCCAGTGGAACAATTGAGCGTCGGTCGAATTTGGACGGACGGATTGTCTTCGTGTGGGGAACTAGTCGCGTACTTCGCCACTACTCCGTCTCACCCGCACTGCAACTCGAAGACATACAATAGCACATGTGTCACATGGGCTTATAGAGATTAATTTCGTCCAGGTCGCTTTTATATCCCTTTCTCCTTCTTCTTCATCTTCAGTTCCATTGCTAGGTTAGCGTCGATTTTCATCACCATCAGATTACATCATCGCCCAATATGAGTGTCGAGAGATTCATCCGCTTCGAGGACGAGAAAGGAGACATCTTATACGGAGAGGTCTCGATATCAGACTTGAAAGGTAGTCTGGAAGGAAAGTCGGTCTCTATCCTTGCAGGCAACCCCTTTACTAGATTGTCAAAAGCCGGTGATACAGCTATTGTCAAAAAGGTGAGGGCGAATTCCTCATGTCTAGGTATCAGCTGACGCTTCTAGCTTCTATGTCCGTTGGATTCGGTGCCCATTGTCATTGGTATCGGTTTGAACTATTCACACCATGCCAAAGAAGCAAAAGTGAGTTTTGTCTCTAACTACAAGCAATCTTGTATTGATTATCAGCTTTCCGTCCCCACCTACCCCGCCGTCTTCACCAAACCCGCCGATGCTCTAGCTGGTCCTTACGACGATATTTCCATTCATCCAGATGCCCAAGCACAGCTTGACTATGAAGGCGAGCTCTCAGTCATCATTGGCAAAGAGGCCAAGAACATCACCGAAGCAGAAGCTCTCAACTACGTCCTCGGCTATACAGCTGGAAACGATGTCTCAGCCCGTAATTTCCAACTCCCTGTTTCAGTCTCAGGAAATCAATTCGCTTACGCTAAGTCATTTGATCAATTTGCACCAATTGGTCCTTCTGTACTCCTTGCAAAAGGAATCGATCCTCAGAAGTTGAACTATGTGACGAAGGTCAATGGAGAGAAGAGACAGGAGACTGGCACGGATGATATGATTTTCAGCATTAAGCGGATTATTGCGCATCTTAGTCGTGGGACGACGTTGAGGAAGGGGACAGTCATCATGACGGGAACGCCGAGTGGGGTGGGTTTTTTTATGGAACCAAAGGGGTTCTTGAAAGATGGTGATGTGGTGGAGGTTGATATTGAAGGGATTGGGTCGTTGAGGAATAAGATGGTGTTTGAGAAGAAGTGAGGCAAGGACATTTGAAGAAAGCTTTTGTGCCTTGCTCTCATGTTGAATTCAAAGCTAACCCTACACTTTAGAGTCTCCTTCGTGTACGCTTGACCAAGTCTAAGCCGTGCGTGAGGGTTATGTGGTTGAACCGCCACTTCCTGTTTCTTTAATTCACCCCAGTGGCCTCTCATCTCTGTCCTTAAAACACAAAATTGCGGTAATCTTTTATCTTCAGCCCGTTCATCAATTCCAGGGAAACCTTTCTTAATGCGGAAGGATGAAATCAATCATCAATTGAGCTTCTCATCATCCACAGCTTACTCCTGCCCTGCACCCACCGGTATCTCGGTGAACTCTCCTCTAATAGGGTTTCCCAATCGTAATTCTTCAACTTGCCCACAGATTTCCAGTAAATGCGGCACGTGAGTTCTCGTTAGATGCGAGCCTCTGAGATTCAGAAATCGAATCGTGGAAGGAAGTTGAGAGAGTAATCGAGTCAAATGTTCCACGTCTCTCAGAGAACTCCAGATCCCATCGCAACTCAGAACTACCAGATCAGTTAGTGCTGGATGCGTTAGATAGACTTGACGAGTTTGTTGACCAAAGTGTTTGGATGCTTGCTTAAACTCAACACCGAGATCTTGGCACTTGGTGGTATTCGTTCTATCAAATCTCCTCTATCGCTCCCGAGACAGACACCCAGTTCTCGTAGCCCGGGAAGCTGCGATAAATGCTTCCCTAGACCACGGAGGAGATCATGTGGACGTTGTGCAAGCCGAAGTTTGTAACGCTTCCCGGAAGTATAAGCTCCGGGTCAATAGGTTGAAATTCTTTACCCCGTACATTAATGAACTAACCACATTAAAAAGAGGTTAGCCGGTGCAAAGGGCTAAGGTCGTACGTGCAGGTCTTGAAAGTTTGCAGAATAATATCGATTCCTTGAAGGAACGACATTAAATGCACGATCTTTTTTAGCTCCACGGCACTCGTTCCTCGATGCAGAAGTCTAGTGTTTAAAGTGCGGACCGTGGTGCCGAGTTCTGGATTTATGCGAAGGTTGTTCATGATGGTTTGATATTTTCATTGAGTGGAAAATGTCAGGTGCCGGTAAAGGAGAGGCAGGCCGATTTGATGAATAAGTTTTGAGACCAAGATACAAGACGGGAATTTTCGAGAAGTTCTGACAGCTCTACCGTAATCGAGTTTCTGTTCATGCTTTATTGTATATTGTACTGCTGGAAGCGGAAGTAAGCAATATCGGAGAACTATCTCGAGGAGTTCATGAGGTAAGCTTTCTAGTCCTAGTAGTCCAAAATTTGTTAGAGTTGACACTTGGGTTGCTTGAGTCGCGATTTCGGATCGATTAAAGAGATGAGATGATGGATTATCTGGCGTGATGGTAGAGCAGACAGATCGAACTTAGGCTAGATATCCCTCATAATCGCTTTTTCATATTCGTTGTGGTAAGTAATTTAGTCGCCTTGGCGATTTAAGTGTTATCGTCATCCCTAAATCTCAACGATCACCTACGAAGTTCCATACCCTATTATTTGGTAACTCAAACTGCAATGCATTTTCTTGACTGAGTTGTGTAGGGTAATAACTCTTAAACAACAGGAAAATGGGGTTCTGCGGCAGTTCCTCGATCCATAATTTGTCCCACCATCCCTCCGTCACCTTCCGTCGGCAAGTTGTTGACGCTACCCATGCAAGGACCTCCCTCCCAAACGTACTCTTGTTGACAGTCACCATGTGCAACCTTGTTCGTTAGCCAGTCATCGACCTGGACTTTTTAATCTTCTCTTGTTCGGCGAAGTCGATGGTGGAGATATCAAATATCCGTCCGAACTGTCGAGGGTCGCATTCCTTCGCTCAGTTCACGTAGCTCTAAAATAGTCGGACTAAGCCAATTGTTGTTGATAGAATACATAGGACTGCCGATTCGAATCTCCTCAACTTGTCGGCAAACTCTTTGAAGACTTGGCACGTGAGTGCGGGTCAAGTATGTGCTGCTTATATCTAGAGCCCGGATGGTCTTTGGTAGCTGCGAGAGCAACTGAGATGTGTCATTTACATGGTGTGGCCGGCTTAATATTCTGCTGATATTGATCACAACGAGGGTTCGCCAGCAAGTGGATTTGAAGCCGACACTGAAGCTGGAAACTCAGTCCGACAATTCGCTGAAGGAGCCATCTTTATATTTTTTTATGCCAAAATTGTAACAGCATATCGAGTTTGATACCAGTGGAGTGAAAAGACAGTAACTTTACAGCTCTAGAAGATGTCTTCTTCACTGACTCCAATCAACTATTCCAAATTCGTCATTCGAGCACGATTTTTAATCAAGCTTACTTCTCGTGGACATGATTCACACCTATACGAATGAACACTACGGTGAACACGCTCGAGAGAATGTAGCAAAAACAAGAGAACGCAGAACAATGGGGAAGTTTCTCAAGGATCAGGCCTCGTAAGTTTCAGGAAACAACTACTCACCTCACCCAGTTCCTGATACAGAAAATATTCCGGAGCGGCACCAGAGTCGCAATCATGTTCCACAACACTAATGAGGGTGGGAGGTTGCAGACGAGATGTTTTGTGCCGAGCCGACGCCGCATGGCGAAAGTGCGCTACAAGCGGCGGACTTTCCACCTGTGGCTAACTTGGCCGGGATTTCCGGGGGTGCATTTCAGTGGATTCATATGCACCAGAAAAAATCAGAATGACTCCTAAAGTGATACAATCATACCTGGGTACTGGAATGTAACGCGTGTCAGGTCGGCACCGACAGCAGTACCCCGCAACCCTTCTCCGCGACTACCCGCCCCGCCTATGCCGAGCTAGACCCACCTGTATCTCTTCTCAACATCATCAATCATCAAAATTTTAATATTGGCAAATCCGTATTGTCTACCCATCGTGTGCTTCTATTTTTCTGAAGTTCTGAACGCAAAGGAAACCTCTTTACCATGGCGGCAACTATCTCTATGGGTCAATACCTGTTCACCAGGTTAGCATCCCTGGGGGTCGAGCATATCTTTGGCGTACCAGGTGATTTCAATCGTAAGCCGTTCAACTTCATGGATCTTTTCTTTTGGGCATAGATTTCTAAATGACTAATGTGATAAAGTCAATCTTCTTGACGAGCTTTTCAAAATGCCGAATTTGAAGTGGCTTGGTGCCTGTAATGAGCTCAATGCGGCCTATGCTACAGATGGGTATGCACGTGTCAAGGGCGTCCCTGGAGTGTTGGTGACCACATATGCAGTGGGTGAGCTGTCTGCTATGAATGGTGTTGCTGGAGCATACGCCGAGCACGCTGGGATGATTCATATCGTGGGAATGCCTTTGAGACAACGTGAGTTATCTGAAATATTGATTGACTGTCGTGATGGCTAATTCGGCGACAAATCAGTCCAAAAGGCTCGAGCCTTGTTGCACCATACTTTAGAGGTAAGCTTTCTTGAAACGACTGTCTTAGCACGAGCTGAGGAAACGTAGCCGGACATGGATCACGCAATTTATGTTGGCATGGCAGAGCCGATCCGCAAGACTCACACTGTCTTGATGAACGAGTCTTCAATGGCTCAGGAGATCGACAGGGTCATTGAAGAGGGAGTGAAAAGCCGACTACCCGTATACATCTACGTTCCAGTGGATGTCGCTAGTGTGCAGCTTGACGCAGCTCGACTTGATATCCCTCTCAACATCAAAGTCAAGAATTCACATCCTGAATCAGAGGCAGAAGTCGTGCGTTTGACCCTTGATTTGATCAAAAAGTCTTCCAAGCCAGCTATACTGGCCGATGTTCTCGCCATCAGACATGGTGGGAAAGATTTGGTAAAGAAGATGGCCAGCTTAGCAAACTTTCCCGCCTACTCAACGCCGCTATCCAAAGGGGTTGTTGATGAGGACAGCGCTCAATTCAATGGTTTATACAATGGCTCAGGTAATATTTGCTCTATAAAAGACAGATAATTATGCTAAATTCTTCAAGTGTCGTTCCCTGGAGTCGCTGCCACTCTTGAGAGTTCTGATTTGATCCTGAATATTGGGCCCCTTCTTTCAGACTCAAATACTGGTGGTTTTACTAGGAATATTACAAACAAACAGCTTATCATCCTCGGCCATAATTTTTGTCAGGTTCACGATCAGAAGTTCGATGGCGTGCACTTCCTTCCAGTTCTCGAGCGTATTGTGGCAAAACTTGAACATAGTCCAAAAGAATATCACCTCCCAAGAGATCATTTCTGGACAAAAGTCGGGGTAAGCCTGTCTGGCCGCTTGGTGACGTCTCAAATTAACGTAAAAAGGCTCCAATCTTGAACGCTTCAACTTCTGGCTTCATTACGCAGTCATTTATGTGGCAGCGTATTGGGCGCTTCCTCAACCCGCACGACATTGTCCTTGCCGAGTCAGGCACTGCCCAATTCGGTATGCCAGACGCCACTTTCCCAGCTGACATATGCTACATCACACAAACATTTTGGTCATCGATCGGCTACACTGTTGGTGCTTGCTTCGGAGCCTGTGTGGCTGCAAAGGAGATGAAGCGTCCAGGAAGAGTCGTTCTCTTGGTTGGGGAAGGTTCCTTACAGATGACTGTACAAGAAATTGGAACGTATATACGATTTGGGTTCAAACCGATCATTTTCGTCATCAATAATAACGGATACTCGATCGAGAGAGCTATCAATGGTGAGAAGCAGGGATATAACGATGTTAGCATGCTGTGGGATCACCAACAAATGCTTTCTTTCCTTGGTGCGAGGAAGGAAACGGGAATTGAGAGCAAAAGCTTTTCGTGCAAGACTGTCGAACAGCTTGAGGCAGTGTTGCAGAACGATGAGTTTAATCGTGCTGAGTGTATACAGGCAAGACTCCCTGCTGCTGTCAAATTCTTCATGCTAATTGTCGCAGGTGTGTGAGGTCTTCATGGATCCTTTTGACTATCCTTGGAGACTATCCACCCAGGTCCAAGTAGCGAGAGAGAGGATGAGGAAACCGCAGCCGGCATAATCAAGACGTAGATTGCATAATTAATGCGAGAATTACATTACTTCTTCTGATGAATTATCTCCATGTGCCGTGAGCCTGGTCCCTATCTGCAATCCTACCCCTTCCTCTCAATCCAAATTCGTGAGCCTACCCATTTCACTTTCCATCCCACAGCAGCACAAAACAGTACTAATTCCTGATGGTCTGCGATCATCATATGTGGAAGCTCGATTGTACTCAGTGGTACAGAGTGTAAGCCAAGAAGAAAGGAAGAGCGAAGATCATTAATATCAAGGTACATGCTCCGTAGAGCGAGATGTCGAATTCGTGGTGCTGGAGGTAACGAAGCGTAGTGTCTTTTGAGGGATAAGGAGCAAACTCGTTGTCGGAGTTGGACGGCTGTAACGGCATTTGTTATCGCCGCTAGTTGAGGGTTCATTACCCTTTCTTTCGCCGAGGCATTATCGACTATTGTTTGGTTGAGGTCGTACCGAGATCCAAGCAGAACATTCTCTAGATCCCGTATGCTGAGGCTACGACCTACGCCTAGTTCCTCGAGCTGTGTGCTCAATTTCTGCAGGAGGGGGACATGGCTAACGTCCATTTCACAGCCACCAAGATTCAGAGAACGCAAAGATGGAGGGACCTGATCCAGAATTGCGGTGACGTGTTCTATTCCTAGTGGTCGAGCTTGGTAGCAATACACTTTACTCAAGTTCAGAACTTCCAATGAACTTTTGGCAGCAGGATGTTTCGTAAGGAATTCCACGAGCTCATCTCCATCAATGCCCTGAGATGATTCCAAAATGAAGTGCGTCAATCTCGCATCTTCATGGAGAGAAGAAAGAACACCATGATCAAGATAACAATTTTGCATGTCCAAAATTCGGAGGTTTGGACATCGAGGCAAGAGAGCCAATAGAAATTTTCCAAACTGAATCCCTTGGAGTGATAGAGTAGTAATCGAATAGGTACTATCTGGATGGAGGCCCGCATAGTCGAGAGGTGAAAGCACTTCATCCCATTCCACGTCAAATGTACCCTGGATGTCGACAGCGTCTAGGTGCTGGAAAGCAGAGAAGATCTTGCTTGTCATTTCCGGGTCCCTGAAGGCATCGAGATGGAAGCTAAGTCGTTTGAGACGAGGCGTGAATGAAAGACACGCGGGGAGGTCTTTAGGGGTAGTCTTGCGCTGAAATTGCGAGAGTTCGAGCGATCGAACGAGTGGTCTGTACTCTGGTCTTTGGTTGAGCACGTGGACGAATTGGTCGAAGTTGGCGATTTTTGGGCATTGGTATGCCAATGCAAGAGCTACATTATGCAGCCTGCGAGATGTCAAGAGGCACGAGAATAGGCTCGTCTCTTTATGTTTCCCATTGGGGTTAGCTTCTTAACTGTCAGTCTATGTTCGGAGGATGAATGTGAGTGTCGTACCTGGAAAATTGTCTCTCATGTGATGGAACTTCTGGGTCGTGTCTGACAAGGTAACACACTTTAGAATTTGGGTGAGTATCTCATTTGGAAGTTTCTCCAGGGCTGAACACCCAGGCGCGCTGGGCTTCATCCCCTTGATAGAAGAAACCCAGTCCATGAACAACGTGTGCGACATGTTTGTAGTTATACGACAAGTAGTAAATGCAGAGCGTGAAGGAGGGAATCAAGGCAACGACATCTTAAGCGAAATGCGCAGAGAGTTTCCAAAGGGAGATAAGACTTTTTGTACCAATTCACCTCATACATTGGTTGTTGCCGTTGTGACAGCGAGCTGGGATACCTTTTTCAACGCCGGCCATCACCACATCCACCAGATCTGGCACGAGGATGTTCACTGCCTTGAAATGCTAATTTTCAAATGCTTAGACAAAATACTCCCAATCAGCACTGATACTATTATCAATCGTGCTTCTTTTAATCCCAGAATGATATCTCATCTCGGGGTCTGCGTTTGCTTTGACGTTCTCGGCCACCGCTAAGTTGCCATCGACGCCAAGAGTTCTCCAACCAATAAATCCCCGCACTTTTATAAATCGTGCTTCGCCTTGACTAACGCAACGTCAACTGCGTCGTCTGCTGATTCTGTAGGAAGGAACGGTATTACCCCATAGTTCAAAGGAAGTTGAAAAGACTCGTTGGTTATTTTTGGATGTTACGTAACTGCAAAATGCCAAAAGAGGACAGAGATGGCGGAGCGGAAATATCTCGGCCAAGAAATGCTTTTGCACGTGCATGCGGGAATTCGTCATTAACTGAAATATTTTCATCAAAATTGCCTCAGCTCGAGGATCTTGGAGAACGTGGTGAGAATGAAGTCGCGATTAGAAGCTGCACAAGGAAGCAGACCGAGGACCAACAGCGAACGCGTGGCCCCCTTGATTTCCAATATTAACTACACCGAAGCACGACTGAAACATCAAGCCTTCCTCCTGCGCTTCGCCGTGCCAGTATTCCCTACATGACTGTCATCATCTGCAGCGAGTTCGTCGACTTCATCATCGTCTAAGTTCCCTCGCGCCATGCTGCCCTCTCTCATTTCCTCGCTCCTGCGTTCAGCACTCCTTAAACTGCTGATGATCTTCTCGACATCAGCGAACATAGCTCTCGTGTCCTTCACAACCCCATCCTCATCAATCTCATAGCCGACATTATCGCCTCTGCCTTTCCCAATGCTCTGCCATCGTCTCCCAATTCCGCGATCGGGGTCCCCATTGAACATAACCGCATTGGCAAACATTCGCATCAATTCCTTCTCTAATTGTGCGTAGTTGATAATACTTTTTGGTGGGACGAGGTCCTCCGATATTGGTAACCAGGTGCTCGAAGCATTGGGGTTCATATCTTCAGGTGCTGCGGCAGTTGCCGCTCGATGACCTGCTGTGATAGCGGATCGAATTGATTTGAGGTCTTGAGGGCGAAGGATAAGTGACTTGTACCCAGGAGCATCGCGCTCTTTAACCGGTGCGGCGAAAGTGCTGGCATTCTTGTGACCAGAGATTGCTTCAAGAGCGGAGGCCGATATCTTTGGGAATGCTCGCGTCCAAAGAACTTGCGACGGTGGAGCAGATGGAGGTCGCGACTCGATAGGTATGCTAGAAGCCCGTTTGCGTTTCGTAGCGCGGCGAGGAGACGGATTTGATCGAGATGGAAGTCGAGGAAGCTCATCTGCTGTGGTATCGCCTGCATCTTCAACTCCAATAGGGGTAGCAACTTCCTGCTTCACGTGACGATTTGGGATGTCGCTATCCAAAGAGAGCTCATCTGCGTGAGATGTGACCGACTGACTCCGGTGAGAACGAGCAATGGCTGATGAAGCCGTGCTTCCAGCTCTGTTACGCTGCGCGCCCCGACGGGGAGCTTTGCCTTTGGGGTCCGTTTTTGGAGCTTGCTTCTTGGCTCCTCTTTTTGCTGGTTCAGCTCTCGTGGGACCAAGAATAGGACTGATTGGCTCTACAGCTGGAGATTCAATGGGAGCAGATGTCCGCGGGGTGGATGCAGTAGGTGTTTGAATCCATCTGGTCCCGCTGCCCGTTGTGAATGAAGCTAGCCTTGATATTGGTGTATGAGGAAGACTTGGACGAGGCCCAGGTGTTCCTACTTGCACAGGAGGTCGTGGCCCTTGATTTGGGTGGTATGGTGAAGAATATGGACGGTTCTCCGTCTGGATGAGAGTAGCCGGTTGAGGGGCAAATTGTGGCCGTTGATTTGGAGGATATTGAAATTGCTGCGGAGGGTATGGCGGCATGTACTGAGGTTGGAATTGAGGAGGTCCATTTCCAGATGGCGGTCTCTGGTGAGGTGAGAAGGTTGGTGGGTAACCTGTAGCCGGTTGCTGCATCATTGGAGATCCAGAAGGTGCTCGGTATTGCTGACCTGCTAAATCGGCCAAGGCCTCCAGCGGCATTCCTGATGAGCTTGGCGGCCTGTGAACGCCATTTGGAGGTGGTAGAAGAATAGAATGCGGATGTTGGGCATTGATAGGAGATGATGGAACATGGGGATGTGGAGGTGGAAGACCATGGGGACTTGGAAAAGATCCTCTTGGGGGTTGGAACTGTTGAGGATACGGAGAGTACTGAGGATAAACTCCAGCTTGGTAGGGAGGTTGTTGGGGAGGTGGACCGTACGGTGGTTCCCATTTCCAGTTTGGCTGCTGTGTTTGCAGGGGCGAGGGGCCATGAGGACCATTACTTCCAGTCCTATGAGGTTGCGGAAGGTTCTGTGGGGGTTGAGGTGGTTCAGAGACCTTTGAGGAGGTTGATTGTTCTTGATTGTTGAGTACATCACTGATTGCCAAACCTTCTGGTCTTACCTCAGTGCGTGGTGATGGAGGAGGATCTTGAATAGGTGTCTCTTCCGTAGGCTTCGTAGGCGATCCAGGCCCCACTTCTTCTTGAGGCTGCTCAATATCGCCATTCGCATTTGGTCTTGGTTCAACTAGAGAGCGGGTCCCATTCGTCTTCGCCTTCTCCTCCTTCAGTATTCTCTCGTCCCATTCTCCTCTCTCAATCTCACCAATCTCTTGTTGTACTCCTGCATACCTTTGCTCATCCTCACGTATTGCTCGTATCATATAATCACGATATCGTGCGTACAGTCGATCGACCAGTTGTGGAAGCTTCTCGCGGTACTCTCGAGCGTCCTTGATCGACGGAAGTGGTGGAGACTGAAGCTTCCTCTTCTTCGATTGACTGCCATCCTCTCCTTCCTGCTCGGCCGCCAGTAATTCATCGCGCAGAAGCTGAAGGTATAATTGTCGCAAAGCATCCGAGGTCAAGCGTTGCGCATCGTAGGTGTCGCCATCTTTCACGATAGGATTATTCGTGAGAAGATCGGAAATGCGTTGAAAGTCTTGGTCCGCTGTGCCGTACGCGACAAGTGATTGGAACAGCAATAGACACTCGAGTGGAGTATATGCATCCGTAGTAGTCATGGGCCAGTGAATTCCTCGCCAGCGATCGAGGGGATTGTCACGGCTGGAGACAAGGTGGAGAGGAGCCAGGACGATGGGCTTTAGAAGACGTTAGAAGATGCGCTTGAGGAGATATGATGCCAGATTTCATTACCTGGAAGGAGGCGTCGTGTCGCTGGAAGAAATGAGTCGCGTTTCGATGGATTTCATGGAGTTGAGCGTGATTGTTGGCTCGTTCTTGCGATGTATGATGCCATTCAGAATTGAGGACGAGAAGATTGAAAGGTGGTCACGTGCTCATACTCTCGGAAGGGATCAATGATGGACCGAAGCACGGCTGCAAGAGCATGTTATTTCAGCCTCATTTCAATTCGAAGACATCTTTCATGCAAGACTTATTGGAAATGTCCTTTACTCACGGGAACGCCGACACCTCTCTAGAATGAGAGCAGTAGCTTTGCAGGTCTTTGAGAAGCGGCTAAGTACGCATCGTCATGACGATACAAAGACAAGTCATCTGGCAGGATCTTCCAACTCGAAAGGCATAGCAACGGTGGCGTTATCTCCTATGCATATATGTCTAGAAGTGAGGACCAGGAGGAAGGGAGTCGGCAGCCCTCTAATATAATAAAGCTCTTTGTAGAACCAAAGAAGATTGAGAGAGAGGAGCTTTCAAGCTTCAGTCAAACCGAGGTGCGGTTCCTTGTTTAACAACCACCACAATCCAACATTTCTTAGTGACTCCTACAACCTTTCGTCCGAGGCGCATAACGCGTTCCATTATATATAATTCGACTTCGAGACATGTCACGTGTAATATATCGGCGGTAGACTGTCACTTCCCGATGGATGCCGTTGGGTGCCAGTCTTCGAGATGGGAACACAGACTGAAACACCACAGTGCACCTCCTTTATCAGAGCGATAATCAGAATCAAGATATATCATCCTGCATTATTCTATATATCATTTCCCCTTTTCCCACACGCCTTCCAAATACCGCCTCACTATGCACCACTCTTCTCTCCTTTGTTGCCTCAATATCCAGGCCTCAAAAGGGTCGTCATGCTCCTGCCGTTCGCGTATCAGATTGCAGGCATAAGCTGGCCAAATTGCGGTCGACTCTTTGTCTTGAATCCCCTCCGCATTAACCATCTAATGATACCTGACGACCAGCTGCAAGACATCTCTCGCCTCTCCTCTCTCCTATCCGTTTCTGGCCTTTCAGGCTATTCAGCTCAGAGCGAGAAGGGAAGAACTGCCACCCCGAGACACAGGCATATGACACTAGCCCGATACCCCTTATATTGGGTAATTTAGCTTTTTGGGGATCCGCATACTTCATCTGCGACCTGCGAACGAGTCTTACATTCTCCATCCTCCTAAACCTTCATCCTATTCCTACACATCTTTCTACAATCAATTATATCAACATGTCTGACGAAGAGATGGACCGAGAGTGGAAGCCGAGTGCCAGACCGCAGTCGTATGTGATCATGTTACATAGGGAATTTGGGTACTGACCGCTTGCAGGACCATGGCCCGCTCCTTTTCTCTCGCGCTGAATGACCTTTTCAAGATCGATAATAGCTTGGCAGATTTGGACGCTGCTGTTTACGAGAAGTGCGCTAGGCCAACTTGCCCATTGACTCCGTTCTTACCTTGTCTGCAGAAAGAAAGCCGTATCATCACAGACCTCCGAACTCGAAGCACTCGAAGCGCGATTGAAGGCGACGGAAGAAAGATTGAAGAAGGCTAGCGGAGGTAGCCCGCCAGGCAAATCTTCTACAGGAAGATCCAGTCCCCGATCCAGAGTTCCTCTAGGCGATACTTTCAAAGAGGAAGAACAAGTTACCAGTCCACTTTCCTCCGAATTCAGAAATTCCGCAGGCCGACCACAAACAAAGGAAGGATGGAAGCCAAATGAATATTCAGCATCCATGCCAGGGGCGCTCCCTCCTACTCCAGGTGCTAGCGAAGGTGAATTTGAATCTGATTACGTTCTGGTCTCAAGAAGGCAGAGTGCTGACAAAGGGGAAGATGGAGATAATCCTCCGCCATCGAAGTAACGGGAAGGCTTAATTACGGATGCATTAATACATGGCGTACACGGTGCATTGGGTCTTGCGCATCATTCGCTCGTTGGATACCGGCTCTGCATTGTATATACCACTGATGATTGCAATAGATGCTTTCGATTTCCTAAGCTATTGATCTCATGGCATATGCAGTGTATGGGTTCGCCTGCAATTTCCGCCCCTCACGGCTCATGATCCCCACAAACCCTTCACGTTCTCCCGAGGTCCAACGGCTACATTGGTTTGTCATTGTCGACATTGCAACGTCTTTCGACTGTACTGCTAGAGACGGATGGACAGCACTATTTCATTACACCAAGTGTGACATGTCGTTGCAAACAGCCATCGGAAGGGAGGCCAATTCGCTCCGCGATGTCTGTCAACCTTGCACAGTATGGCTCGATTCTGTGGTCGAGGTATTGGATATCGGCTGCAGGACCCATTTCTCTCGAATACTTGAGTCGTAGAGTGCTGGTGACTCTCCGGCTTCTTGCAACTTCGAATGCTACAAGCAGGTCTCGATCATGAGTATACCAGACATGGAGATCGTGACCACTCAGCCATGACAAAGAGATATTGGGATCCTGCAAATTTAGGACATTGATTTTTTGTGTCTGAAGTTCTTGGCCTCTTAGTATTCCATTGGAATTGTCGTAGGAGTGCTGCGGTTTTCACCTATCTTCGTTGCAGAGTGTACTTCGTGCGATCTCAACCTTCGTTCCGCTAGGCGGAATCCTCTTCTCTGCTGCTTTGTACCGTGTTATTCAATATACGCAGAGGGTTCTAATAGCATTAAAACATTAGTCCCAGGTGCAAGGTGCAAGGAACTGCGCGGCTTCACCTGCTCGGAGTTGTTGAGAAATCTCATGATCTGACAAGCCAGAGGACTTTCCGCCAGCTCATATCTGTGCTTTACCGTTGCTTTTAAATGAAAGGTGGGTAAGGTTTCTCAGGTCATTCTGAAATCTGATTATCGTAAGAGGGGGTGTTGAGACTGACCAAGCGACGGAGAACATCCCCCAGACTTCAACAATTCTAAACATCAATACCGATCTCCACAATAATTTCAAAGTCAATCCAACATGCTTGCTTCCACCCTAATCTTTGACTCCTTCCAGGCCCAGATTGGACTTAACACGCAGCCGGAGGATGCTCGCAAATACTGCCAGTTCAACCTCGATCTTCAATACCCGCAAGGCTTCCAGTATTTCGTCTTCCAGACCATCTTCCGTGGATGCACATCTCTGGATCCGGGGGTGACTGCACGAGAAAGTGCGATCTACTACTTTTCAGGCCACATGTTCACCTCAGACTTCATCTTGACGGATCAGCACTGATAGCATATAGCGAATTCAAATCAAGTCCTGACATCCGCAACTTTCCACGGCTCTGTAGATGAGAACTACGTGATAAGTTCAGCGGCTGACTTCACCAGCTTGGTTTGGAATTCTTATGGTGCTCACTGGCCGCTGAATCCCGGTACACAGGTCGCTCTTACGAGCACAAAGCGTACACAGAGTGGATTGATGACGGATGATACGATCGAGGGAAGTAAAGAGTATATTACGGGTGTTCAGTGTGCACTTGTAATGGATTTACAGTTTGCAAAACGTTGGAGAGAGGAGGCGGGGAGTCATATTTTCCGCTGCTGCGCTGTGCTGTTGGTGATTTTAACAGTCTTTCCTAATTTCATGTCACGGTATCAAAAATGGAAAATTGAAGTCGTCCGCGCACCAGACAGTTCCTTACTCGCAAACTTCTGTCAGGACTTCGCCTTGGACTCCCTTGATCGTTCTCATTCCCTTCTCAGCCGAGCTCCGTCGCTTGCTAACGGGATGCCCGCCCTTTGAGGCATGACTAAGTTCGTGTCATTGAAGCTTCCTGCCTAGCGTTGTTATTTCCGAATTCGCCTGACTCAATCAGCAGACCGATTCAATTGGTGCATCTCTCAAGCTATCATCTCACGTGACCTTCCTCCTCACCTCAGCCCCTCTCTCTTCGCCGCTACTGGTTCCCCACAGCGAGAAAGTGTAGATCAGAACCTCTTGCATAAGAACTCGGCAGTGAACATGACGACACAAAGCCATACACGAGGCTGAAATGTCAATACGAGGCTCGTAATTGACATAGTTGAAGAATTAGTAGCGCTTATGATGATGTGTGTTTGCCGTTGTGAATGTATATATAGACTATTACCCGTTCTACAGATCTACCTTTGAGTCACAAGCACCTTCACCTCCGTATCTAAACCTTTTTAATTTTCTCTTTACTAACAGCACCGTACAGTAACACAAACTTCAAAATGCGCTCTGCAACTATCATCATTTCCCTGCTCACCGCTGTGGCAGCAGCAAGTCCTCTCAAACCACGAGATCAATACTACGGCGTCTCTATCGGCGTCATTGTATCTCCCGGCACCGACCCTAACAAAGTTTCCGAGCCTGCTCCAGTCGAGCTCTACCACCTCACACCCTGTTACGGCGACAACGGCGCCGGCTGCTCAGTCTCCGAGCTCATTGTTCAGAATGGGACTGCAAGTGGAGGGCTCAATATCAATCAAATTCAGTAAGTTGACATGGCGTAGAAATGAGAGCGAATGGTTTCTGATGATGCGACACCAGATGCCATGGATACAAAGATTTCGCGGGAACGCAACCAGGTACGGCGGAGTTTGATGTGAATCACCCGGCCTTGGTGAGCACAAACTTGGCTACTGTGAGCAGCATATTGTGCTATCTTGTGCCGGAGGATGAGATAAGGTATTGAGGCTGCGAATGAAATGGGTGGAGTGGTTCATGGTTGGAAGGAGCGAGCCTGAGAAAGAAAAGTCACGAAATCGGAGGACTAGCACGGGGAGCAAAGGAACTCGCGACGTGAAAATTTGTACTTTATATTGTAGGATAGCAGAATTTGTATTGAACATTAACATCATAACCTCAAGGATATTTATCATCGTGATCTAATGTAACAAGCTGCGCGATGAGAACAAATCAAAAGTGTCGCTCGCTGGGATATCTGAGTCGATGTGAAATACAAAAATCATCTCTCTTCGTCGGAACCGTCTATCGCTTCTTTGCACCAAAGATGTTCCTTGATGTCTTCGATCCTACGCTGTACTGGTCATATTGAGCTGGGGCTTGAGATGCGTCAGATCGAGAGTACGTGTGTGCGTACTGGCCATTCGTTTCGATTGGCGAAGCTTGAGGATAGTCGGAGCTTGGCATTCCTGGACGAGCATTCGAAGCTGGTGGAGTCATGGGGTAGGTATCATCTGGTTGTGGCATCTTGCCTGGACGTGGAGGCGGCGGAGGTGCAGGGTATTGCGGCCTGCTTTGCGATTGAGTCTGGTAGTAGTCTGTCGGGGATGGGTCCCAGGCGCCTGGTGTTTGTGGGGTTTCCTCAGAGTTGGTACTTCTTTTTGGCTCTGGGTAGTATTCGGAAGATGCCACTCGAGTGCCATTCGTACCATTCGTCATGCTTGCATCATTCCGCGGTGGTTGAACCTCGGCCGGTTGAGACTTGGCTGGCTTCCTGGCCACCGCTCCAAGGGCATCGTTTGCTAATGTCTTGCTTGATGAAGCGTCATGGCTTATCCTCGGGGTGGATTGCTCGTCCTCATCTTCTTCTTCAGAATCCTCGTCTTCGTCACCATACTACAAACAGATCAGCGTGAATCACGCACGTGATCTCGGAGACTTACCACTCTCAATTCTTTTCGCATGGCTAGGTTTGCACACAAATCTCTAGCTTCCTCGATAGCCTTCTTCTTAGCTTTTAACGTGAGGCGCTTGTCTCGGGTCTCCTTGTTCTCAGCTGCGATCGCTTCAACATGCTCATTCTTCATTCTCCAGACTTTCACAGAATTGAACACCTGATCGAGACCCTGGAGGAGATGACGCTCAACAACCTGGGTAATCACATTCATTATGAAGATCTTCGCTGACAGCTATAAAATGTTAGCGGTGCTTCCTACGCTCAATCGATCGACTTACCTCGTAGTGAATGAGCATCTTCTCGAGCACTTCCTCAGCCACGGTGTACGGTCTCTCGGGGTTGGCTGCAGCGTGCCAGTTCTTGAGGCGAACCTCATACTCGGGATCATACGGCTGCACCTCGTAATGTTGATCCTTCTTGAGAATATCGACCTCAGTCTGCGCTTTCTCCATCATCTCATTCATTTGAGGGTCAAGGAACACTCTTCGAAGAGGTTCGCGCATCCTTCCAGGCCAAGTCTCATCGATAACCTCAGCCAAAAACTCGCTGCATATAACACCCAGATTTTCTTTGTGCTGCTGTGCCAATCTGGTCCACTTCTCGGAATGGTTCTGGAACAATGTGTAAACGAGTCGAGGGTTGTGATCTGTTGGAAATTCGGTACCCCGATTCTGTCGTAGGAGTGGTTCAACTTCTCTTCGGGCATATTCTTCTTTCGAAAGTCCTCCAGGGCGATTGACATTGGCTGAGGGATCAGCACTGGAGGAGAAATTGAGTTTGTGACCGAGATCTCGGACCCGCCTTGCAAATTTCTGATTCTCTTCTACAGCACGTGCTCGTAGATTTTGAGGTGGCGTCCCTTTCTGATCCACCATCGAAGGAAAGAACGACCGACTAGCGGGATTCTTGTAGGTACCATGGACAGCTGGATTGACGAGATCCTTCGAATCCGAACAGAGCTGTACGAGTTCCTCCCTCATCTCTTCAACAGTGTCTTTTCCCTCGCCCATCATCTTCAACTCACTGTCGCAGTCATCCAGAGCCTTGTTGATCTCCTTGCGCAAGGTCTTGACATGCTTGCCAATGTGGCGCTGCAGTTGGAAACTGAGCTTCTGCTTCAGAGCAGTCGCTCCACGCATTTCCGGAGGCAATTCGCTCCACTTGCCTGACTTGAAAAACTCATGTTCCCTCTGAGCTCGTTCTGCCGGAGATGGCCATGGTTCGTTACGTTTGCGGGGTCCTGGGTTCAGGAGGACGTACCAGCCTAACTTCAACTCATTTTCCTTGTCCTTATTGTTGACCAAGGCGATGAACTTATCCTCGAGACCGATGGAGGCTGTGAGATCTGGTTTCGTCAGAACTCCTATTGTTCTTCCTCCTGTTGGATCGAAATGTCGTGCTTTGATGAGAACTGGAGCTTGAACATAATCACCATTACCACCAATGACAGCTAGAATGATTGTTCGGGGATTTTTCATGTATCTATCAGTGAGGTCATTGATAGCTTTGATATCCTCTTTTGATTGGTCGTTATTGGGATTCTGGACGAGACCGGGTAGATCCACGAGCGTCAGGAGCGGCATGTTCGGACCTTGTTTTTCTACGACCAAGACATCTCTCGTTGCGAACCTCCCCGGGATTCCTTTTGGAGCGATCTGATCGACCGCATGATTCATCAATACATCGAATGGAGTCGACTCGCCGACAGTACCTCCAAATTTCGCGAGTCTATCTTGATCTGCAAAACTTCGTGTGCTCCGGTCGGGAATAATCTTGACTGTGAATTTCTCGGTTTTGGAGCGTCGCAGCCTGATTTCGGTCGCGAATCTTGTGCAAGCTCCGGCTTCTCGTGGAAATGGGGTGCCGGTTATGGCTTCGAGAACAGAACTCTTGCCTGCCGATTGATCTCCCACGACCACAATCTGAGGAAGCTTGACATTGTCGAGTTGCGCAAACTGAAGCTTATCAATGAGGTCAAGAAGCCCTTGCTGTTCACTCGCAAGGTCCTGCGCTTCAAGATTTGCACCCACAGACTGACTTGACGGCATTAGCTGAGAACCGATGCGACTTGAGGAGATACTTACGACATATTTGCGATATGTCGAGAAATAAGAGACGAAGAGAAAAGAGCGAGGTCGAAGGCTTTATTTGATTGCCTGCGAGGCTGGGCGTGTCACTGTATGCCGCCGCGTAATTTCTGGTGGCAAGCCACGTGTAGGGGTTAGGGTGCCAGATCGAAAGACGATTGCTGAAGACATGACGTCTGATTCACAGCAAGGCAGCAGCAGAACGCCCAGAAAGTGAATGAGGCTGCATTGGCTGCATTCACATGTACCGAGAGGGTTGTTTGCGCGGGGTGCTGTGAATGGCGGAGTGCTACAGTGGAGGCTGTGCAGAAGAGCGAGGAAAAGGGAGAGTTGCCACAGCCACAGCCTCGAAGGCTGGAACCCACTTTTTCTTGCCAGCCACAGCGTTGCAGCGTGCAACAACTTCTTCTGATCTTCATGATATCAAAAACTAGTGATTTGGTAGGTCGGAGTCTCAAGGGATCATCGGAAATTGCGAGATAATCAATCTCATCTCAATATCTGTCTACTTCCCGATCATTCGTCTTTTTTAACTTGCACGGGTTTCTTTTTCCGAGCATTGCGAGCAAACAACAAGAACTTCATCAGAAGCTCTCCTCTGCATCTTGACCAACGCTTAGTACAGGATTTTAACGAATGTTGTTTGACGAGAGATGCCAAACCCGTCGTAGTCGGTGAGGCTTCATCTAGGTACTTGATCAAGCTGGCGTGGGCTCGTGATATGCCCGCTGCGTTTAACATCGATTGAAATATGGACAAGACATCACTCAGTCTCTCTCTCAGGGATATTTTTCTGGTTTCTCAATTGCTTTTGTTTGTTGGCAATTGGAGAGCATGATATCGGAGATGCGTTTCATACGTCACGTGAAGTCAAAGGTGTCACTCAGGCTCCGAAGTCCTTTACAAGTACTTTTAAAGAATAAAAATGCCCGGTATAACTATTGATTTTCAGCGAGCTTAGTTTAATGCCGTAGCTGCTCTCAAGAATGCCTAAATCAATGCCAAAATCCTCACGTGACTAATCCGGTCACGAGGCGAGTCTGGATGTTCTAGATGATTGATAATACGCCCTTCCTTGATGATATATTTAAGAGAAATATAGTAGTCAATCTATATTTGCGAATGAGAATTCCAACTTATTTATTCTCGTAATACTTCAAGATGAGCACATCAAATTCGTACTTAAAGAGAGGAGAAATTTTGTCTTGTGGTCTATTTATCTGAAAGCGGCAGCGTGGATACTTAATATTGCATCATCTCGTCGAGTCTCTATTCTTATGCTCCTCTTTCGTCCCCGAATGAAGATAGCTAGTCTCACCGTTTGGCAGACCTCAAGCTTCTATGCAGCCAGTGCCCCCGAAAGAGCAAACTGTGTTGGAATTCCTCCAGTCCTCTGTGTTGAATTCAGATTCTTCACCAAAGTAATCTGATAACACGTCGCCGTCCCTTGTCTCGACGCGATCGTCCCCGACGCCAAGAAGTACTCCCAAATCTATCCTGAATCAGCTTCCTCTCAAAATAAATCACAGCTCGCATCCTTCAAAACTTACTCGAAACCACCGACTCCCGTATTTCTCCTCAATCTTCTCACGGTTTTCCGACCAATTCCTATACCACCTCCACATTGTCGCTGAATAATGAATGCCAATCGTATCCACACTCTTTATCTCAAACCCCGCACTCTCAGCCTGAGAAATATAAAATCCAAGAGGTGTAGAAGCATCAGCACCGGGGAACACATATCGGTTCATAAAGAGACCCCACACGAGATCTTCGTACTGCCAAGACTTCCTTAGCCCTGAAAGCTGCAGGACAAATACCCCATCATCGTCAAGCAAACCGTACACCTGCTTCAGAAAACTGAAGAAATGTCGCACCCCAACATGTTCAGCCATTTCTAAGCAAGTGATTCTCGTGTATTTGGAAGTAGGTATATCGCGGTAGTCCATGCACAATACCCTACTCTGCTCCTTTGGTATACCATCCGCTTCTAGGCCTTTATTCCCCCATCGAGTCTGATTCTTTCCGAGTGTTATGCCTGTGACGTGTGCGCCATAGTGGGTGCTTGCGTAGCGGGCCAATGTCCCCCATCCGCACCCGATGTCGAGCATTTTATCTCCGGGTTGCAGGTCAACTTTCTTGCACACTATAGCCAATTTATTGTCTTGAAGTTGCTCGAGAGTTTCTTCGATCGTGGGGTCGGAGATTATGCCGGTGGTGTAGATCATGCGAGGTCCAAGAAAGGCGGCGTAGAAGTCGTCGCCGCGGTCGTAGTGGTCGCGGACTTGCTCTTCATCTGGGTTGATACATAAGCTGGAGTCGTTTTAAAATGGTGATAGATGTGTATATACCTTGAGAACGAGTGTGTAGAATGAGCTCGGGAACGAAACTGAAGAGGAAGTGCTTAAAGATGTTGAGTGTGAAGTGGAAATTTGCCCAGTCGTGTCGACATTCCAATACCTCTAGACAATCTCCCTTGAGCTCCACATCACCATTGAAATACATGGTCTGGAAGGTGTCAATGGGGATTTTCTTGTCCCGTCGATACTTTATCTTGTCAGCATTTTTGAGAAAGTTTATGTAGAACTCGATTGGTCGTCCAGGAAGTTTTACTTTCTCGTTCTTCCGAGGTGTGAAGCGCGAAGAAAAGTACCAGAAGCTGGCGAGTAGTGGAAAGGAGGCCAGGACAGATATCAGACCAGTAAATACCCAACCGAAGTTAAGTGGCCAGCGAAGTAAAGAGGGGACGCTGACTAAAAGGGCCAGAAGAGCCAAGTTGGAGAACCCTTCCCCTCCAGGCCCATCTGCTGGGAGGACGCCATCTTTGATTGAGGGGGACTGTAGACCGAAATTCCGGGTTAAATCCTTCTTTTGTGGAGTTTGAGATCCAGGAAATGACACTTACTGAGATAATTTTAACACCGCAGTCTTTCTTGGTGTCAAAAGTTTTTGATGCGGATTGTGGAGTAGCAATGAATTCGATTTCCTGCTCAGGCGCCTTTGCACCATGAATGCGTGTCGACATATTGGTTTTCCGTACCTTCTCGACTCTTGGAAGCGTTATCCCTGGCTTTTTCAAGGACTTGATTAAATCGAGATATGTGAGAAGGATTGGGAGAAGATTTTTGGGGAAGAATAAAGGGAAATTCGGGATTTTATATGCGTCTATTAGAGCTATCAAGATCTTCTTCGTATCAGACTCTCTTCAGGGGGGGGGGGGGGGGGGGGGGGCCGTGCCAGATGTTAGACTAAACCACTTTTGGATAAATAGTGCGACGGGCTGCAAGGGAGGCCGGCTGCCAAGGTTGAGAGGGACGACATCACTTCTTCCCAGAAACGCACTCCCATCAAAAATCAAACTCGGGATGCTTCTCAGCTGCTCCTTTCATAACACGCAAGCCTTTCCAGAAAATGGACCCGTAAATTTTGCGTTCTCGAGAAAAGGAAATGTCCGAAGCTCGACGATTGAAGTCTCGCGCAGGCTGCCTGCAATGTAAACGACGAAAAGTAAGCCAAGCAGAAAGATTTTCCCTTTTAATCTCAATATTCTAATATTGTTGTGCGTCACCTAGGTCAAATGTGATCAGAACCTACCAGGCTGCCAACAGTGCTTCCGACAGAAGCTTGAATGCCCGGGCTACCGGAAGCCATTGAAGTGGATTAATACCTCAAAAGAGTCGAAAATCTTAATGCCCTCAACAGACAGCCAGGATCAATTGAAATTCTCCGAAATTTCTAGGAGCCACCGCTCTCATTTCAGCTTAGCCTCCAGGGAAAGCCTTCTTCGCCTGCAACCCCCTGGTCTACTTGGGCAGTTGAGCGACGAATCATCCATCCTTATTCAACATTACTTCACAAGAGTATGCCAGATTGCCGGATGCTTTGACTCAAACATCAATCCCTTTCGAACTATTCCAGCTACAATGATGGCGTACTCGAAGCCTGTCTTCCTCCTTTTACAAGCATCTTCAGCCGCGCAACTTAGTATACAACACCCAAAAATGCGACCCAAAGCACTGGTTTTGCAATCTGAGGCATTTTCTGCAGTCAGGGCCGAGATATCCAATCTTCATAGTTCGGTCGTGTCAGATGAATTGATGTTAACTTGTATCATTGCTGGCTTAACATCTTCCTGGTATGATGTCAATGATCTCGGCTTGTGCCATGTGTTAGGCAGTCAAGTTCTCCTTTCGCTCTGGCTCGCTTCAAAGAAGACTCGTCTTAAATATCAACAAACATTCATTCTGGGAGCCTACGTGTATTGGCTTGCAATCTCGGCTTTCGTTACGGGCGATCCGAAGTCGTCATTCCACTTCCAGGAGGCCTTGCAGAGTTCAGTTCGCAGTTTGGAAATGAGCCATGACCTCTTGGACGATACGAACATCCCTGAAGCTCATAGTAGGGTGTTTCCCCATCCCTTGACCGGCTTTTCGATGCATACCTTTATTTCTGTTGGGAAGGTTGGCTCTTTATGCCGTTTGGCGCACAGCGAGGTGGCTCAGAATATTCACAAAGGAATGAGTCATCAAGGAATCCTAGAGGAGAAGGCTAGGTCTGTCGAGACAGAACTTCTAGGCCTGTTCCAAACTCGTCAACATAATTTTCAAGATCCTCAAGATTTTCATACGACTGTTGACGAGATCTTGGCTGTAGGAGAAGCTTACCGTTGCGCTGGTCTTCTTCAATTATACATGACATTCCCCAAATTACTACAGCAACATATACGAGACATATCAGACAACCCCAATGATACTTGGGAAAAAGATGTCCCATTTGGCTTGATTACTCGAGAGGCCATCTCAAGCAACAGATTCACCCCACTACAACACAACTGGCTAAGAAAGCTCGCATTCCACATTCTGTCGATCCTCGAAATAATTCCTCCTACCTCAGGAACTCGTGTCATCCAAGGGCTACCGGTGTTAATTGCTGCGACATGGTTTGTTGATCCTGTTCAAGACGATCTCCATCAAACACCCTTTGAGCATCCAGGTTTGCATTTGAGAAAATCATCAAAGTCAAAGGAAGACGGGAGGGAAGCCATTAGAAACGGACTTCGAATGCACGAAAAGTATGTTGGACTTCAGCAAGTTTCGAGAGTTCTGGAGATAGTGGAAGAAGTGTGGAGGAGCGATGATGAGGGGAAGGGAAAGTGTGATTGGATTGTTTTAGTTGCTTCGAAAGGTCTGCAAACGCTTTATGGTTAGTTTCATGCCAAGAATAGCCAACTGGACTTGCTGTTGAGAAATCTCGAGTCCAGAGAATCATTAGTAGTCTTATCGCGCAAGTTCATCTTTAAGAGAGTCTGGTAAGGCCTAAGCATTCAAGTGAAATTTATTACACCCACTACCATCATAAGTTTTACCTCTACCATATTAATTTGCACAATATCCGTGGTTTTGCTGGTCGTGATTTTCGCAGGCGTTTCTTTTAGGAAGCTACTTTTGAACGGATGCTTCTTCCCGTCTGTACTTAAACAGTGTTTCATTTGATCAAAAGGAAGTCCAGCTTCCTATCATGTCCGAGGTTTGCGGGCAGAAGCGGTGCTTCCTGGGAGGTTTGGGGAGGTTCTCTTGACTCGCCACTTCAAGAGGACAGATAATTGGGGACATGAAAGATATCCTTGCGGCATATTGTCTAGCACCTTTCTCTAATTCTCATGAAGTCAAACACCACTCTACCACCCTCAATAGTCGTCACCTTTAAGCATCATCATGATTCAGCAAGTTGCTCTGAGGCAGAACAAGATCAACGATTCGCAGAGCAAGGCCGTGGATATCTCTAACCCTGTCAGCTCACACTACAAGAAGTGGATATCTCCTGAAGATATTGCAGCGTAAATATCCCCATCTTCTGAAAACCTCTCGACTGTGAAGCTTTGGCTTACTTCATGGAGTATTGTAGAAATTAGCATCTCTCAACCGACTCCAGACCAGATGGAGTTTAACTTATCTGTCAGCAGAGGTCAAATAAGGCTCCTGACAACCTACAACCTATTTCACAATTCTATCTTTTGTAGGGCTGTCTCTCGGGCTACGGAATACCTCATCCCTCTTCTCTACAATCACATTGACAATATGCAAGCAACCACGGCATTCCATCGCAATATGGGACCTCAAGCCGTTTACACACCTGTTTCGTTGGATGTACGTTTCATGCCCCACGAACTAGACGTCACCCCAATACTCATGCATCGTGATTAAGCCTTCCATCCATCCGTAGGACAAACAAGTGTTGGGCCTCACAAAGTCGGAACATTCAGCAGTCTGTTCATTGATCTCGTGTGCCGAGTGCTGAATTTAATGGTCTTTCGTGGCGTTGAAAAGTGAGAGATAGCGGGAAATAACGAATGGGAGTTTGCGTATTCGTAACCTATATAGAGCGCGGCACGGGTAGCGGCTATATAGGTGGGTGCTTATAGATCGGGTATTATTAAATTTTATACTCGATAAGTTAAGTAAAGTAACTTTTAAATTATTTAAATATTTGCGAGCTATTTTATTATATAAAATAAGCTTTTTTATTAGTTAAATTGGCTTTAATAAAATTAAAAGTATTAAATTATATTATAGATAATCTTAATTAAGTAACTAATCGTTAGCTTCGCTTAGTGCAGACTGTAGTCGCTGTTCGCTCCCAGTTAGTGGAAGCGAAATAGTCTGGGAAGCGAAACGGTCTGGTTCGCGTTTTGGTGTAAATTTGTATGCGAACTCGATTTTCGCGATTTCATCACCGCGATAATAATGCATTCTATAATTCAAGTTTTTGCTCTAAGACTAATTTTACTAGAACTAATATACAAAAACGAATCGCGATATAAAAAGTAATATAATAATAGTGTTAATAGCACTTTAAAAAACTTTAAGACTCTACTTTAAATATCTTTAAAGTAAGTATATTATATTTCGCTAACGTAGTAGGGAAGTTGCTATAAGCTTCAAATTAGAGTTTAGTCGAACTCGAAAAGCGTGAAACGATTAGGACGAATCCGATAAATCTAATAATACTATAAGGTTTTAGATTAAATAATGTATTTTCCTATTAATTTGTATGCGATTGTGGTGTAAAATAATAGAATAGTACTTAGGCGATCTCACCAGACCATTTCGCTTCCACTAACTGGGAGCGAACAGCGACTACAGTCTGCACTAAGCGAAGCTGACGATTATTTAGCTAAATCAAATATGCACGTAATAGAAATATACGTGCCGGGTACTAAAAGGTTACCTACGAGCACGGCGGGTAAGCCTCTTCAATTTATACCTATTACCCTACCTACCTATGGGTAGTTTATTCGATCCAATAGGTACCCATACTCACCCGTGCCGCGCTTTAAACCTACAATGTAAAGAATCTTTCCCTTTCAGTAGAGGCTTATATGCGGGAATTCTTTTACTGGCTTGCTTGAATGATTAGTCCTTCGAACAGTAGGGTAGCCTTTCAACTAACCCACGCGCGTGGGCTGGTTGGCCGCGTGAAGAGAATAAGGCTTAAAGAAGCAGGGCATCTGCGCGAACCGCCAAAAGCCCCCTACCACCCCCGCTTCTTCTCAACCCATCCACAGCCTTATCCCCCTCTCCAGCCGAGCGAAGGAAGTCCGTCGATAGCTTTGGTCACACACGCTTTGATATTCCTCCATACATAGCCAATAAAAAGAGGCTTCTCTCCTCCCTCCTGGTTTATGAGATTCAGCTGTGCTGCGTGAAGGAAAAAGCCACGCAGTTTATACTTGCAAGTTGAGAGCAGAGTTCCGAAATCCAATAATACGGCCTTGAGAGGAAAAGTCTTCTGACTTGAGTTTCTTCATCAACAAGACAGTTATCACGTCGCCCTCAGACCACCCTCTCAACCAAGCGACTGGAAGCCTCAAAATTACTTTATCTAGGACATGTGTTACAGCCCGCATGTAAACCGAAGACAGGCACGAATACGAACTCTTGGGCCTTGAGGTGTGCGTCAAATCGGGTGAAGCTTATCACCAAGAGCAGCTGACAAATCTTAAAGCTTCAAGGTTGGAGGTCTGGCCTATAATTATGGTATTATCCAAGGGGGAAAAGTCATGCTGACCAAGGTGTACCTGACTCGTAGCATGCAAATCAATTGGATACAAGTCATCACGATTCAAGACAGTATTTCCAGGAACAGTAAAGAGGCCACAGGAGCACTAGACGAGTTTCCATTTCTAGTCTCACTATCACTGCCTCCAAGCCTTATCCGCCTTCCTTAGTCTCTTTTCGGCCCTCTCCTCGTCCTCTTTAAACCTCTTCTCCTTCACCTCATCTAACTCCTCCACCGGTGTGCTCTTCCTTCTTCGTTTCCTGACAATCTTTCCCAGCGTCAGTCTCGCTCCAGTGTTTTCCTTGATCATTGATTCCGCTTTTTCAGCATTAACGAGGAACTCGGTCAAGGTCGTGGCGGGAATAAAGATTGGTTCGGGCATAGGACTTGGGTGCAGGATTGTTGTAGCAAAGTCGTCAAGACGGAGGGAGATGCCAGCGCTGGGAGAGGAATTTGCAATGCCGTCTTTGTCGCGGAATTCCTACGCAATCAGCAGAGAACTTGTATTGACCAGGTAGCATCTCACCAAATCGACCACCTCTTGATGTGCAGTCAGTTCTTCTGCATCACCGTCTGGCGTAATCTTCGGCTTCCAAACAGAGAGCGTAGCCACCTTACCCGAAGCCTCCTTAGCCTTGCCCTTACTCTGGTATTCAATGTCCAACCCTACAACCACTCGGATGTTCCCATCCGACCCTAGTATATAATCATCCGCCAACCGTCCCAGGTCTCTCCGTTTCTGGGAATATGAAACTTCGAAGATCACGCCCGGATATTGTGCATTTTTGTGTCCGAATGAGCCATCGGGATCGTGACGGCCGTATTCGTCTGGGAAGCAGATGCTTGTAGAGCCATAGGCGTCGATTTGTCGCGCAAAGTCGGATGTAAGGGATTCTGCAGATGCGAGGGTTTGGAGCTGGCGGGTTATTTCTTGAACAACGCTTGTGATGAATCGTTCGTGGGTTGCGGTGGGCATGCGAAGGACAAAGGTCGAAGTCGAGGGGAAGTAATCGTATCTAAGTCTTTACGTCAGCAGTGAAAAGTCGCACGGGATAAGGCATACTTGAGCTTGTGCTTCCAGAATCCTTGAAAAGAGTCTGGTTCCTTGGTAACTTCTGCTAATAAATCGGCGTATTCGTCTTCTTGGAGGGGGAATTGATGCCACGGGGAAAGAAGGGGTTGGCCGCGTTGAGATTTACGTACTCCGTCGAGGATTTGAGAGATCGATGTGCGAGGCCCTTTCTCTTCGCTGGGAGGGGGGGTCAATGGTGTACTCGTGAAGCTATCGGGAGGTGTGGTGGTAATGGCTAGTGGACTCATTCTTCGCGGGATGAAAGGGAGGACTGGATAGGTAGATGTACTGTCAGCGGTGCGTGGCAGAGGTTGAGATTGAGATATAAGATCGTGATGCGATGTGCGCGTTTGGGGTGTTCGAGTAGAGGTTATCGGTGTTTGGTCGAGTTCGTAGACAAGGCGCCTCGTGCGCCCGCCAACCAAGAAAACGCGCTTTCACGTGATCATACGCTGAAGGGTTTCTTCCACCAATGGTTGTCCGAATTCACTACGCACGGGCCAAAAATCGCGAAAATCGCGAAATCTAATAGTTATTCTCATTTAAATTTTGCTTGGGAGGTAGTGTGGTAGGGCGAAAATTCATTTTACTTTTTGTATAGTATTTTACCGTTCTTGCAAGAACTATCCCCTTTTAGGAATTTGGCTTGGGCTGAGACTTGGATTAAATAAATAAATTTCAAATTAAAAATAAAAGATTCGGATGCATTTCTTGGACGTTTTTTAGCGCACGTTCCACTTTATAGCTAATGCATTAAACGAAAATACTTTATTAAAACTTTTCTCGATATTTTTCGATATTTAATTATATTTTTTTTTGAAATTAATTTTCGAAAAATAAAAATAAAATTTAAAATTAAAATTAAAATTTATTATAATAATAAAAAATTTAGCGAAGTTTAAAATCGGCTATTTTTGCTTATCGAATTACTTTAATAATTACATTATTTTAAAAAGTCGTAAAAAAGAAAATTTAATAAAATTTAAAATTAATTATTTTTGCTTATTTTAATTATAAAATTCGATTTAAATTTAAAATCCCTTCGCTTTTCATTTAGCTTCCTTTCGTTCCCTTTAATCCATTCGATCCCTTTTGTGACGGGTTGAATCATTTGAATAACTCAAAATGCAGTCGCGGTATATTGTTATTGAACTCGATACAAAACCAAGGTAAGCTCGGTGTTATATCGAACTATACTCTTAGCTAACGGATACATAGAGTTGCTACAATAATGTCGCTATAGCAACCTCTTGACAATCACTTGACTACCACTTGGCTAGGGGCCTAGCAGCCATCGTATCCCCTTCGTACGATAGCCCAGCCAAGGCCTAGCCTCGAGTTTAAAGTTAGGGAAGGGTAGGGAAAGGGAATAGAGTTAGGGTCGAGTTAGGGTTAGGGTTGCGGGGGGTAGGGGATCGTCGGACTCACCCCTAAGTTGCGGGGGGCAGGGGATCGTCGGACTCACCCCTACGCTTGCAGCAGGCCTGGGTATCTCAGGGTAAGGGTAGTAAAAGCGGAGGTGGAGTGACGCTTCGCTGGACCACTAGCCGTGGAGGCCGAATAGGGGGGAGGCGAAGCGTAAAAAAAAGGCGTGGGTCACGTGTGGGTTTCTCGATCGCTTGCGACGCCTTCTCTCCTCTGCTCTCTCCTCTTTCTTTCGTCGCTTGCGACGCCTTCCCCTCTCTATTCTCGATCGCTTGCGACGCTTTCTCTCCTCTCTCCTTTCTTCTTCGTCGCTTGCGACGCCTTCCTCTCTTTTCTCTCTCCTCTATCCTTCGTCGCTTGCGACGCCTTCCTCTCGACACGTTCGAGCACGTTCCAACACGTCGAAACACGTTCAAACGCGCTTGGACGTGGCGGGACGTGCCTCGCGGGGTTTACGACGTGGCAATCTCCGACGACGAGGTATAAGACTGGCGGCGACCCATTAGTGGTGGGTGGGTGGCCTCTATCTTACTTCGTTCTTCTTTCCTCTCTTCTCGCGATATCGTCGTCGTCGATCGTCGAGGGTTACTCGCGATAGCATCGATAATATAAGATATTGCGCTCGTGTATTCTCGAGCTCGAATAGTTAGTAAATGAAAAGGAAGGAAAGGAAGGAAAGGAAAGGGAAGGAAAGGAAAGGGAAGGAAAGGAGAGATAGAGATAGAGATAGATAAAAATAGAAATCGAGATAAATGACTTGGAGGAAAAAAAAAGAATAGGGCCTGCTGCGCAGGAGTGGAGACAGGGACAAGGGAGGGAAGAGGAGAGAAGGGGAGACAAGGACAGGAGAGAGAACCAGAGGGGAGAGGACCCAGGAAACCAAACACGTTAGGGTTAGGGTTAGGGTTAGGGTTAGGGTTAGGGTTAGGGTTAGGGTTAGGGTTAGGGTTAGGGTTAGGGTTTAGGGTTAGGGT
>QYAJ01000202.1:0-142427 GCA_003988865.1 Phialocephala sp. D728 | reverse complement strand
GCACGCTGAATTCAAGTCTACAGGCTTCGAGTTACAGTGGTCTACAGAAGGGTACCGTACGCCGTACGGTTATTAACCGTACGGTTGCTTTCATAGGGTGGTTGAGGTGTGCCACCCCACCAAGATCTGATTTTCCGATATTTCGACATTTCGACATTTCGAATTATTTAATTATTACACTAGTGTGAGAAACAAGCAAGTAGAATAAGTTTACCCGTTCGATCAACTAGCCCAAGGTACACCAGTACAATGTTAGAGTTGTTTTCTAATAGCTTACTCTACTATATATAACTAGCTATAGGCAAGGCTGCCAAAGCAGAGAAATGCTTATGTAACGGGAATCAACCGTCACATACAACGTCAACTAATTCTTTGAAGTCTATTGCCATTTTGTTGTAAGTTGCCTTATGCTTATAGTATACGAACTATTCCCTGGTATATATATACACGCCGAGCACTGCTCTAAGCTCCAGAACCGAAACCCTCTCCTGCCTCTCTCAACTCCAACCCCAACGCCAACCTATACACATCACACCAACCAGCCATCCCCTACGACGGAGACACCACCCCCGTCTTCTGCTCCGTCAACAATTCCGGCGTACTAGCAGCCGGACAACCCACGCCTTTCACCCCCGTAAAACTCTGCAACGTAATAATCATGGCCGTCCCCCGAGCCTCATTCGTCTTGGTATCTTGGACTTTGGGATCAGTGTTGAAGGTGATGGGGGTCCCCAGAACGTTTCCGGCTGCGACGTTGGCGCTTAGTTTGGCGATGAAGGCTGAGCGGGAAGGCGGACAGTTCTTGGGGATTGCGACGCCGTTGGCACCGATGCCGGAGCCAGTGACGATGCTGAAGATGGGGACGAGGGAGGGGTCGATTTGTGTGGTGGCGGCTCGTGCGTCGAGCGTGGTGGGCAAAGCAGAGGCGCCGAGGAAGAGGAGGGAGATGATAGTAGTGGTAGTGAGGAACTGCATTGTTGCGTGATCGATGTCTCGTGCGAAAGAGGAGAATATCTTGTGGTCTGATGATGTGATGTGAAAGAATATAGACAGTGAAGTGAAAGTAAACAGGGCCAGCTGGAGTACAGAAAAAGGTTGAAGGAGTGACAAGAATTGTAGAAAAGAAGAGATAGTCTTGTTGAGAGAAAACTGACGAAAAAGGTGAAATTAGACGATTTAGTGCTGGATGCAAACCCCTTTAAATATTTCATTGCAATCATCCCTCAGCATCACAGTTCATCCGAGCCATTGACTTCAATGGCAGATAGACCCCTGTCCTACAAAGAGCATTTATTTGAGGCTTCGTGTCTCTATATAATAGCCTGTACCTATGTTTGTTTCGATAAGTATCGGCTATTAATGATCAGCGCAAAACTTTGGGGAAATCGTACCGGTGGTCAGACACCAATGCATGTTTCGCCTCGAAACGGATCATTGAATTCCATTCCAGAATCTCGATCAGACGAACCCCTTACAATGCACGTTCCAGTTGTCGCTAAGGGACGACCGCCATAAAACCCTTCACCAATCAGCGTTGGAAGCGATTGCATAAGCGAGTTTCGTGAAAATAGCCGCCAAAAGACAGTGGGAAAATCATGGCACGGATGCGCGATAATTCCTGGAATATAGACGCTATCTGTGATCTAGCCCCTGCGCCCATTTATGCGACCAGATTTCTGTTTAACATCCTGAATTGAACTTAGGCGAGACGTCACGTGCTTGATATGCTGGTCCATAAAACATCCCCTGACTCCGATCCCGAACTCGGATCCCGAAACAAGCTTTCGCTTGCGCTTCGCTTCACAAACAACAAGGTCCCCTTCTTCCTCGCCAATTCACACACACACACACACGCTCAACTCCAAATCCACTCACAACCATGCCACCCTCCTCCTCCTCAATCTCATTCACCAACATTTTCCGCTCCCAAAACCTCACCTACCGCCCCCTCACCAGCGACCCCACCACCAAATCATTCATCCACACCACCCTCAGCACCGAACCCACCACCTGGGCCCAAAGCACCGCCGCACTCTTAAAACCCATCACATCCTCATTTATCGACAGCTATGTTGACGTCCTTGCCGGCGAGCTCCTCGGCGTCCTGATTTGTCTCCCTTCCGCCGCTTCTTTACCACATCCGGAGATACCCTCAGACGATGATTACACGCCTATTGGTTGGCTGATGCTTTCGAACCCGCCTAGGTCGGCGCATCACCGCTCTGCTACGCTGGGGCTTGTGATCTCGGCCGCCCATCAGTCGCATGGTCATGGTACTGAAGCTATTACCTGGGCGCTGGATTGGGCGTTTGGGGTTGCGGGCTTGCATTCGGTGCGTTTGGGGTGTTTTAGTTTTAATGAGGGAGCGGCAAGGTTGTATGCGCGGTTGGGGTTTAAGGAAGAGGGTAGGAAGAGGGAGGTTTATTGGTACGGTGGGAAGTGGTGGGATGATGTTTTGATGAGTATTCTGGAGAGGGAGTGGGAGGAGTCGAGGAGTTTGAGGGGTTGGAGGGAAGGGGGATAGATTAGATGAGGGAGATGCGAGTTGTAGAAGTGTAGTATGTGTTCAATTAAGCTTCTATCTAGATTCTATTCATTCAGTCTCCTTCATCACGTTTGTAGTCTATCTCGCTTTTTCTCTACTAACAGAACAAAACCCTCTAAGGAAACGCCAAATTTGAAATCGGACAGTAGTATAATACAAGGTATTCCCGTAACTGAGAAACGTCAGAAAACATAAAGCAACAAAATAAACCACAATATCAATAGAACATTGACGTGTCAGGCTGAAGAGTCCTCCATGCCATCGTTGACTTGGATGTCAACCGATAGAAGTTCTCAAAGGAATGACACGAATGCCGTCCTACGATTGAGCAAACTTAGATCGAGCTCTGAGCTTGGCGCCTGTGAGGTAAATAGCAACCATGCCAAAGATACCCAGCGTACTCAACCCAGCAAGAACACTGACACCCTTTCCAATCCCCAAGTTGACGAATAGAGGTCGCGCATATAGAATCGACCCAGCAGCCATCGCGGACCGACACAAGTCGTTACCAGCGAAGAGAGAAGCAGCATATTTTGGGTACGAAAGCGGGACATAGACGAAGATACTTTGGAGAATGAGGAAAGTGCCAAGGACGAAGATCACGACGCCGATCAGAGGTACGATCCAGTGAATATCTGGTCGCGACGTCCATGCGAAGATAAATAGTCCTGTAGGCAAGAGGAAAGAACCACCGATCGCGGGCACTAGTCGATGTTCCTGTTGTCTGAGACCGTTCTTAATGTTATCAGGTATCATGTACCAATGTAAGTACGAGAAATAAATGATAACACCGATTGTTGCACCGACTTGACAAGCCAAGAATGCTAGGCCAATTTCCCCAAGGTTGAAACCGTACATGGGAGGGAATACGAGGGGAAACACTTCAAAGAAGGTATAGTAGATTCCGTAGAAGAGCGCGGTGTAAATGTTGACGAAGAAGATTGCGGGATCCTTGATCGTGATCTCGATAGGTTTGATGAGTGCGTCGATTACGATGCCGGAGACGGTTAGGTGGCGTTGATCTATCTCACTCTGGGCTTGAAGTCTCGGATCTCCAGTAAATTTTCGAAGGCGTTGGGCACGTCGTAAAAGAATATTTGGCGTAGAAGTTTCTGGTGTGACCGTGAGAAGAACAATGAGCATTGGTGCGGCCATCCAGACAATCTCCCAAAGTGACCATCGCCAATTCTCAGCAGAGACTGCGAAGCCAGCCATCAATGGTCCAAGGGCCGGTCCTCCCCATGCTGCAAACACCCACCATGAAAGCGTGTAGGGAACGTACAAGAGTGAGTACATATCAGAGAATGTGGCACCTGCATTTGCAAGAGCTGGGCTACCGAAGAATCCCTGGAGGAATCGCAGAACCAAGAGACCGGCAAAGTTGTCGACGACAGCGGTAGGGAACGATAAAGCGAAGAATAGGATGAATGTGAGGTAGTAGATAGGATTTCGTCCGATGATCGGGATTTCGCTGAGAGGAGCGAAGATGAGAGGGCCCACACCATATGCAAGAACGTAGAGAGATAAGGGCAGAACAGCCTCAGTGGGGTTGACGGTGAACTGCTCCATCACACCTCCTTCGCTGGCGGCGTAGATAGAAGATCCAGTATAGACGACCCAAGTGTAGGCACACATCACAAAGGTGACAAACGCTCTCTTCCCGCTTGACCAGTTCTGGGGATTGGCGGGATCGTCCGTAGTGTACCAATCGACCAAGATGATTCCGTCGGTCGTTTTCTTTGGAATAATAGGAATGGTCTTGGTGCGCTCCAGGGCAAGTTGTTGTTCGGCCTCGAACCGCTCATTGCTGTATGGCATAGTCTCTGCTCTGCTCTTGGTCCTCGACACGCCTAGACCCTCGAGGTCGGTATCCACATCTGATGTGGACGTTGAGGTTGGTGTACGAGCAATAGTTTGCTGTTTCTCTTCTGCGTTGAGTTGAGCAGCATATTGGGCAGGAAGGACGAAATCGGCTCGCTCTTCTGGGTATTGGAAGAGACGGTTGCCGGACAGGAGACGGAGGACATGACCGAGAGGCGCTTCTCGAATGATGTCCGCCATGGAAGCGAAGTCTTGAATTCTTAGGACAGAAAGTTGAGGGATGTTGATGAAAGCCTAGGATGACTCCAGCCGAGTGAGAAAGGATATGTGTTTTCTATAATTTTGTGACTGCTGAGAAGTTGCATGCAAGTATTGGATATGAGGATGGTTGATGAGATGGTTTGAATGATGATGAACTGAACAGAAAGGACATGATGGAAATCTTTATACAAACGCAACGAGAAGCAATGCAGACGTGATGATAAAGCATTCTTGCTTGACTTCCATCAACAGTCGGAGGAACTGTGACGAAGTGCGCTCGCAACAGAGAATCGTTGTAAGCACGTATCGGATCATTGTGAGGCTCGATCTCGAAGTGAAAGATCCTGATTACTCTCTCTGGTGCGCGAACCAGGGTTGTGGTTCCCGAATGTGCGGAGCGCTGCTGTTTCTGTCCGCATGAGCGGGCAGGGGCTGGTCTTGGCTCAGGCACAGTCAGCTCTCACGTGCTAGATTTCTGAATGCCCTCAACTATGTCCAGGCTAGTACGTTGGAGGGAGGGAAAACAAGAACAATCCACGAGACTCAACAGCGACTCTTCATAGGAAGAATTTGGTACTGGGTCGATGCATATCGCTATGAACACGTCGCGCTCGCCGTCGTTCATTCTCAGAACGTGAGCGGGTCTGGTGCTGAGTGTGCGAAGGAAGGTGAAGAAAGAAGGTGAAGAAAGACGGAGCCCATTTTCAGACGAACACGAGGGCATGAAAGAAGGAGGGCATGCAAGTGCTCACACCCTCATCCGCGGGGTATTTTGAGGCAGTTCGTCTTACATGCCCCTGTCCGCACCCGCAGTCGCGGGGCATCTTGCCTGGCGCAACCGAACGCAGCCCAACGCCAACCACACAACAATCACCGTAGCGGCACCGCACGAGATGCCGGCATCTGAATCGAGATTGGACACACATTTCACGATTACTCAACGAACCTCGCAGCGTCTTCGACGTCGCGATGACCAACCACGGGCGCAAGAGATAGAGGCGATTGCTCGCGTCTAAAGCTGCGTCGGGATGCAAGCAGCAGCGTTGTTCCCTCCGAGTTCCAGGATGCGTCGATAAGATGCTGATGGTGACGCAGGAGGCTGAATCGTGGAGATGGACCCCGGAAGAAAGGAGAGTCGAGATCAAACCAACTCAAAACTTCAGAGACCACGAGGAGATAGCCAACAGATCGAGAATTCATCGTCGCTAGAATTTAACCATTATCCCGTGAATCCTTCTTGTCAACAAAATATGAGTATTCGTCAAGTCGCAATTGAAGTATTCAACTGGGTTCAAAAGTGTTCGCGCTTAACCGATATAATATTACCAAACAAAAAAACTGCCCCAGAAAACCAATCAACAGCGACTGCTGTAGTATTTCAACTCTAGCCCGCTTCTACTTAAGCGCCAATCACCCTCAGCTCACCGTTCATCATGTGACCTGACCTTCCATTACTCTTGTTGCTCTCACTTCAAGTTCGTCAAGTTTGACGACGCTGGTGAGAATAACGCCCCCTTTCTCCGTTTCTATCTTCTCACTCTTTCTGGGAAGCTTCCAGGCCTCTCCCCAGGGCGGACCACAGATGTTCCGAGAATTTCCGTTTATCAGGATATTTAGCCTGATCGAATGCAAAGGCGTAGGAAGGATCTGCTCCATGGTCAAGAAATATGGAGACTATTTCCACCCAGGTTGAGATTTTCGAAGCATCTGACGCTGGGTTCCGGAACGCATAATTGGTACTAGTTAAAACGACATCCCAAGCGGTATACCCATCACATATGTCGTTGACTGCTGCACCATGCTTGAATAAAAGTCTAACCATCTCTGGAGATGGTTTGAACAGAGTCCGTCCATTTTGATGAGTATCTCGTTGGACCGCGTGGAAGACAAGCGGCCGTCCCTTTTTACGTCGTAGTATCTCGGGATCGGCTTTGAATACTTCGGTGGCGTAGTGGAGGAGACCACATTTTATGGCAATAGAAAGGAATGTGTCCCCAACACTTGGGAAATTACTAGCATCTGTTGACCAATGAAATCTCAATCCCGGCGCTACCCTGTTGAATGTGAGAATGCCCATGGCAGCTCGATCTAGCTCGTCCAGTAACGGCGCGTTCGGCTTCTCAGTGGACTCTTCAACCATTCTCGCGAATGCCATTCCTCGAAGCGCATACTTTTGTAACTGACTAAGGTCTATGTCATAGCCGGGACACAAGACTAGTTTCAGCTGCATAACCTGAGCTCGAAGCAAACATAAGCTGGGCAAGAAGCTTGAGCCTATAGTTGGTTTCAAAATCATCTCCCAGATGTCAGGAAGCACCAAGAAATCATGGACCGTTCGGTGAAGATAAGATAGCCGTGTGTAAATGCCGTATATTCCGTTTTCTGGATGAGGTTCGATCAAGCCGCCGCATCTTGTTTGAAGCCATTTTTCAACTTGCTCACATCGTTGTGTAACGAGAGTAAGCTCTATTGGTTGGGTTGCTAGGTAGATTGGATCTAATTCATTACATTCGTTGGCAAATGAGAGCTCTAAGCAAGTCGGAGAGAATTTTTCGTTGAGGTTCTGTGCAAGAGTAAATATTTGAAAGAGTTGAGAGGAGTGCTCCAAGTAAACCGGCTCTCGCCGGTCAAGAATGTGCCGGAACAGATCTTCTAGTGTAGGCGGCAAGAGTTGTAGTCTCTTCTGGAGGTCGTTTATGTCGTCCCCATACCTTAACCCGCGAAGTAATGATCGCACAACGAGCTTGACCCAAAGAAACACCCCATCAGCTCTGTTGACGACATCAGTAACCAGCTTCGCTGCTTCCCTGGGCTGAATCTTTGAAAGCTCTTCCGTTTGAAGATTGCTCCCGAGCTCGTCATGGACATACTGTCTGATGTCTTCCGTAGTAAGATCCTGAAGCCGCAAGGAGTTGCATAACTTGAACCCGCTCACAAAGTCAACAAGCGGTCGACTAGATAAGCAGACTTTGACACAAGGAGACTGTGTGACTCTTTTGAACAAATTGACCATTTCAAAGAAGTCCCCGTCATATTCGTCCAATCCATCAATAAATAAACAGATCCGAAGCCTCAGCTCTTGATTTATCAATATTTCAAATGCGGCACTGAGCTTTGCTAAGTTCCAGAATACGGGGGGCTCTTTTTGCAAGACTCTGAGAGCAAGGGAGGTCCGCTCTTTCCAAATCTGTGGGAAGACTTTGCGTATCAAATGTTTTTGCTGGTTCAATATCTTAAACAGAAGCGCCCGGAGCAAGCCAGTGTGAGAGCGCTGATCAACTGTGCCACTGTTCCAGAAGAAATGAGCTGCATACAGCAACGGTTCTGACCCGGACCATTGCTTGAGAAACTCCGTCGTGCGGGGGTCTTGATAAACAAATCTCATTAAAGTTGATTTACCGGATGCTGCTTTCCCATTGATCCAGTAGATTCCAGCTCCGGCAGTAAGCCATTTTGGAAAGTCTGCCCACGGCTTTTGGTACTTTGCCGGTTCTTTGAAAATCCATTCGAATGTGTTTCGGTGAGCCTAAACCAGCTTTAGTTAATCGATCTCACGGCCACGGAGTTTCTACAGTCTCAGGGAATCGAGGGCAACTTAGGAGATCGGGGAAATTTCTTACAAGTTCTATATCTTCGAAACGGTTGTCTATGGTGGGAAACCGGAGGCTTTGAAGAACAGAATCTTCGATCAGACCAAATTTCTTCTCCTCTTCATCATCTTCTTCGTCAAGCTCTGGGATTTTGGGACGGGCGCGCTCTCCTCTCCACCAATCTCGGATTGAAGCAATGATATATGTGCGTGTCTGAAGGTGCTGCTCCTCGACTAATCGATTTGTGCGATCCTGCTGCGCCGAAATAGAGGCGGTCTGTGCAGCCAGGAGCCTCTCATGCTCCTGCTTCTCTTTTATCAACTGGGCCACAAGAGCTTTTGCGTTCAGTTCCAAGTTCAAGAAGCCTTCTCGGCTTCTGACTGACTCTAGATTGAGTTCTTCTCTATTATGGATGTCAGCGATCATTATCGCAGACTCACAAAATTGAATTAAAGGAGGCACAAACCGCAAGGAAACCAGAACATGAAGATTTAACTCATCTCGCAAGGCGTTTAGCCTCAGAACAATTCCGTCCACCTTCTTCTTTTCTATGATTGTCATCAAAGCTTGACGCAAGCTCTTCCACCGTTTTTTCGCATCGCCATCTAACTTTAACTTTTCCAACACAGCAAGAAGCTCTTCAGCAACTTCTGAGCATTTTTTGCTTAGTTGACACAGTGTTGTTCCAAAGTCTATTGACGTTGGATCGTCGCTACCCCGCGCAGTAGTGAATCCAGCGAGCTTTATGTTCAAGCATCTCAGATCCTCTGCTATGATTTCAAGCTCGGCATTTCCCACTGGAGCGCCACGCTCCGAAGTGTAAATCTCGCGGCTTTTAGTCAGCAACTTACTGCTGAAGTCAATAAATTGAACTACAGTTCCCGCCAAAGATAAGGCTGTCAAAGGATCGAGGACCATCTCGGCGATATGGACGGCGGGGCAGGGGGATCGTCTCTGAGGGGCCTTGGTTTAGATCCTAAGCTTCTTGTGAAGAAATTATATGAACAAATAAATGTCCATATGTTTCCTGTTGGAAAGTGAGGTCTTGTTGTGCGTTGAGTACTTTCACACAAGATGAAGCAGGAAGGCTGCACGCATCTCCAGTTAACATGGTCCAATGTCTTGGCGCTGGGCTGACTTCTCGTATCACGTGCACACGTCTGCGAGGCAGACTTGGGTGCAAACGGAAAATGTATATGAGCAGTATTTTGCTACATATTGCACTTAAAGAGTTTCAAAATGCTGATATATATGTGACTGAGCTTGAGATCAGGAATGAAGGGTGGAGAAAGCTCAAAACGAAAAGTTTGTTCCACGTCTCCAAAAATCGAAGAGAAACAATTTTTGAAATATTGACAAATTTGTTCATCTCGGAATAGAACTACAAAGATCGACACCTCCAATCTATTCAGAAACCTCTCCGGAAGTACCACCCGAACATATGAGTGTATAAGGAGGATATTTCTCGGCACCCTGTTCACTTCTCTTCAGGATAGTCACGCAATGGCTCGGGTTGACATAGCAGCACTTAATCATCAGGCGTTGCGTTAGCTTCTTCTGAAATATTCTTGGTGCGGGTGTATGTCTTGAAAGCTTACCCTCTTGAACAGCCCCTGAGATGCACAATCCCAATTGTTCCTTTGTATATACTGTATTTAGTTAAACAAATAGTAGTGGGTATGTTGTAAACATACTTACGTCACAGGTTGTGTCTGGACGGCAAAATTGACAATTTGAGTCGCAGCATAGCTCAATCTCCGACATGTCTTCCCCTGAGACTGAGAGCTCTCTGGGGACTCGAAGCGAGGAACGGGCTAGGGAGAGACTATTATGCGTAAGAAGCATTGTAGTCAGAAGTGTAAGCTTGAACTGCATTTTCGCGGCTTTCTCGTGATGTTAATACGCAAAAGGGTTCAGGTGTGTGTGCATGAAGGGGAAAAATTTGTGTTGAATAGTGCCCTTATAAGGGTAAGCTTCAGACTCCTGGCCTCCTTTAGCCGAGGAAAGCTCCAACCTACTTCTTCCAAAACTCCAACAAATGTCCAACAAAAGTCAGACGCAATCCAACAGCTTCATTTTTCACCCGGATTCATTTGCTGATTAGCCTAAACATTTCAGAATATGTTGTTATGAACCGTGCATATCCAACACGTCAACAATGTAAGTAGGAAAGAAAAGCGTAATTCGGAATGTATAGGCAGACGGAAAAGTCTCAAAGTAGAAGATAAATAATTTCGATGCATGTGATTTGAAGCAGACCGATAGGCAAACAAAATATAAGTAGCTTTGGATGAATTCTGCAAGAGTTATGAATATTCCATAGCGATGAAGGTGTAACTTCTGGTTGGAGAGGTAGGTATAGAACCAAATCCGGGATGGCCCCGTTACTACTCTCGCTATAACCGGTGCATTGAGTCTATACGCTGTAAAGGTAGGGCTCCCAGGAGACAGTTGAGATAGCCGACAAAGTATATTAAAGATTTATTTATTTATTTAAATGATAGAAGTGAGCAAGAAGATATAAATTCACTAGCTCCGCGCCAAGGTTCACGTGACCAAATCAAATGCGTCCTCCTACACCGCCGCCAAATATAGTTAGATTAATGACTAGCAGACACCTGACATTTCACCAGTGTTTCAATGTCAAGCTCGAATGTGCTCTCGGGCTTCTCTCTCTTCCTCTTTGTCAGTCTCGTTAGATATAATTCCCTCTTGACATCAACTTGACCCTGGCACCGCACTTTTTGCCCCAAGGGCCTAAGAACAAGCTTATGGCGCGAGGTACGAAGGGAGAAGAGAGGCCAGTCGAAGGAGCCCTGTCGCAAACCGACGAGATCACGCATCGCATAGCAGCCAGCCAGATGCGCCCTCAGCAACAGTAGACAAAAAGATGCGAGGAGGGATTCGGAAAATGTCTAAGACTCCACAAGCCGTTGTCGAGGTCGACGAGGAAAATAACCAAGCATCGGGTAGTTCCGATCTGAAAACAGTGGTCGAAAATAAGATTCGAGAAAGGAAACGGAAGAGGCAAGAAGCTAAGCTGGAGAAACAGCTCGCGGAAGTTAGTAGTGAAGAGGTACTTGAAAATACGCCACCATCCAGCATCAATGGCGCACAACAGTCACTGGACCTGAATATGGATGATCAACTTGCAAGGGGTGTGGGCGACGACGGCTTAAGCAACGACAACGGCGCGAAAAAACCTTTGCATGGAAGTCGGGATGCGCATCATTTCTCAGACCAAAATGATGGACTTGATCACGACATTGATGACAATTTATCAAACGATATAGAGCATGATGTAGGCGAAAAAGCATCAGAGCAGGGTGGCCGGCATGAGGATCCAATTGCCAACCAGGACCATCAGAGTGCTCAAATAGCAACGACTCATACTTCCATGGCACCACAAGAAATAACCTGGTGGGCCATGAACTTCGAGGAACTATACCAACATGCAAAGAGCAAGAATTTTGGAAAAACAGGAAAGGAGGGGAGAAAGTCTGGCCGGGTCCGCATCATCAAGTGGCTCTGTGAGAAAGAGGGAATCACACCATACACTGCGCCTTCCATCCCGGCCGTAGTGGAAGCCACGCCAATTACTCCGCGTCCCAATGGGGCAATACCTCATCCCGAAGCCAATCTACGCACATCTGACCCGGCTCTGCAGCGCTTGATCGACGAGGCAGAGAAGAAGTATCGACAATGGCCAGCCGCTGATTTGCTGACGCTCGCCATGCAGCGATCTTACCAGATACTCAAAGACAGCAAGGGCAAGCTACCATCCAAGTCCATCTCAACCGTGGCGAATTGGCTTGCATCTTGGGACGTTCTCAAAAGTCCTAGGGAGAAGAGATGGTGGCTGGGTGATGGTATTGATCTGGTCAATAAGGCCAAGGCGATGGGATATCAGGGTCCTTCGAGGAAGTATGAGGCTATTCTGTGGTTACGCTCAACTCCGGAAGACGTCGAGGTTGAGGTTACTGAGGTTGCGGAGCCTACACCTAATAAGAAGCCTGTGAAACGTAAGGCGGAAGAGGTCGCTCAGCTCGTTTCGAAGCGCCCTGCAAAGGGGTCAAAGAGGCCTAATGGTTGGGATGTAATGAAGTTTTCGTGATTACAAACTGCAGCTACGCTATACAAAACATAATCTAAGAAGAAAATCCGCCACGGCAAGCTGATGAAAATGAGGTACAAGTCTCTTGAGAGCTTGAATGTTGCCTTGAGAGTCGTTGAATAATACGGTCACGTGCTGGGTCATCGTGATCTCATGAACTTTGGACTTTTTTAGGTTCGTAGCTATGACTCGTATACAAATGATATTGCTTAAGACTTTTTTTGTGTACCTAGCTACAAAGATAGATATGCCAGCTAAAGATCCGCCTGAGTCTTTGTCAGATCAGGCGAGCACGTGATCCAAACAAACTACAACCAACACTGGAATTGGACTTCGACCACAATGCAATCAAGATCAAGAATAGTACAAACAGGTATCAATTCTATGGTATCATAAATACAATAACCTCAACTCAGCTATGAACACCATCTAAAAAATTACCTACGTCTTCTACACTCAACACCTACGTAGAAAATGCAACAAAAACAACCCTTCCCAAAGAGCAACGCTAGAATGAAAGCATCTCATAATTATATGCGCCTATTACACTCAACACAACCTGCATCTCATTTCATCTATTACTGATGCCCACGTCGCAATCAAGCAACAACCCCAACGGAAGCAGAACTTCGCTTTCGCGTCTTGCTCTTCCACAAATTTTTCAGCCCCTTCTTCTCAGTGCCAACCTCAATAACCTCCGACTCAAGCGTTTGCTGGAAACTGAGCATGGACTCGAAATCTGCTCGAATGGTGTCCGTTTGCTGAAGAGCAGTAACAGGTATAGGAGCTCTCCTCGCAGGTGCAGTTAGATGAGAAAGATCATTGTTGGTGCTGGCAGATGGCGAATGTCCATTCCTGGATGGCGGGCGCGAATCGTCGGCATAGCTCGGTGGTAGGCTGCCATTCCTATGTTCCAGTGCAAGCATTTCTTGAGTATACACTCGTCCAAGTGTCTGTTGTTGCATCCTCCCACCGTCTCTGAAGGACCGCTCATTGATCGGCTTCGAACTCGCTATCTCCTGATTTCCATTCTGCATTTGCAACTTTACGGCGAGATTCCCACCGTAAGTGCCGATACTTTCACCCATAAACTCGTCCCTCAAAAACTCAATGAACGTATCAATATTTGCCATTGTCGTCATGGCTCCAAGAGAAACGCGCACAACGCCTGTTGGCTTCCCATTCACGACCTCCGATCCAGTTGCCGCCGCAGCGCTACAGCGATGTCCATCCTCCCATAATTTCTTGATGCGGATGGGATCGTAGCCTAGATATGATGCTATCCCGCCTGGATTGCACATTGTTCCTGCCCGAACGAAGATCTTTTTCTCGTTGGCGAGGGATTCGACGACGCTTGAATATGGGATGCAGGTCCCTTGCGGTGTGAAGACATTGAACGCTACCGTTGCGCCTTGAAGAGCAGAGTTCCCGTAATGGAGATCAGCGTCGTTGTTGTAGATCTTGCAGACTGGTAAACCAGTGGGATGGACCAGAGCCGACATTGCATCATAAAGCCTCTTTCCTAGGAACGTCGCATGTTTAGAAATCCGCGTCATCGGTTCCGGTCCATAAAGTCGTTCATGAGTATCGATAGCCGCATTCAGAGCGACGATAGAATGGAATGGTAACGTGCCATCTTCCAGACTCGAATGTAGCGTCTTCCTTCCCTCGTACCATGGCTTGCTGCCCATCACAACCACAACTTCAACTGTCCCACCACCGAAATATTTTCTACCCCATCGAAGGATATTTCCAGACGATTTCCGAACGAGGAGACCGCCAAGATCAGGGTATCCGAAAATCTTATAGAAAGAAAGAGCCGTGAAGTCGGGCGCTGAATCAGGATCCGCGAAGATTTTATTGAGGGGAGCAGTTGTAGCCAGCGCAGCAGCGTCGAACAACGTATATGTATCTTGGTGAATCTCATGCGTCGATCTGCGTAGCTTCCCAGGCCAGCTTAATGGGAGTCGACGACCGGTCATATTCGATTGTCCAGGGTAGGCAAAGAGACCTAGCCCATTGCTGCGAGCTTGATTTCCTCTTCCATCTAACCAATTATCTACTTCCACATCGGTGCGAAAGCAGTGGAAGTTGTTATCTGTTGTCTCCCTCACGCCAATGAGGCTGTTGTGGCAGTCGACATGGTAAAAATATCGGAATCCACCTTCGAAACCATCTGTCCTTGAGGCGGTTCCGATGTCTTTGAAGGACTCCATGACAAGCTTGATAGCAGCGGTAGCGTTCGCGACGAAGATCAGATCGAAATATTCTGGATCGGCTCCAAAGAACCGGAGAGTCTTCTCTCGTGTCTCGTCGACGAGCTGTCCTGACAGCATCGCAGGATCTGAGGCTGAATGTGGGTTTCCATAAAGATTCGAGATGAGGTCTGCTGAGACCATCTCAATGAGAGACTTCGCATAGATGGTTGCCCCGCCATGATCTAGATACGTTTTGCCTGGAGGTCTTTAGAAATCAGCATATCTGCTGTCGGGGTAAAACAATGACCTTGAAGCATCGGGTATTCTGTGGCTTGAAAATCATCCACGTCGGCATTGTACGCCATGGCTGACGAGGTCGTGACGCTGTGGTTATGTACGGCTTTGAATGAACGGAACAAGAATAAGAATGTAGTGCTGCTTGGTCTGCGATTATGAAAGGAGTTTGACAATGAAAGAGACAACTGAAGAACATGAGATGCTAAAGGCGACTGACTGAACACTTTAAGGCAGAGTTAACTTGATGAAAATAGCGTGTAGATTTCCATTCCAGCAATGTACTCCTGATGCAATCACGGTATCGCCGTCGCAGGGCTTGGGATGGTAGGGCTGAGGCCGAAGCGCTAGCCACATGCTTTACAGCAATGAGGAGACGAAGGTCGAGCCCATATTCCGCGTCTGGGTGTCATTGCCAAGCCAGTACGGTGAAGGCCCAATGGCACCTGGCCATGTTGGTCCTTTCCTGCGAAGTATCATACCGCTTTGCCTCATCAGAGTACCTTCAGCGAGGTGTGTGTACTAATGCGGTATCTATGAATGGACATTCATACATCTACACTTGTAGAATGAAGCTGCGCCAGGACAGCATCGCCAAAGCGTCCCAAGAAATTTACACACATCAAAAGTGGGAACAAGCGCCCGCGGAATGGTTGGAAGGGAGCGTGTCCGGGATGCACTCCTGAAGCCGGGGAGGATTGAAACTGTATTATACTCACAGCACAGACGGTAGCCATTCGCCATCTCTTGGAGTGTCACCACAGAGGAGCGCTTCGGGCTTAAACTCGGTGTGCTCCGATGTACTCGAATACGCAGCAACTTCGTCTGATGTTAAGAGATTGGTTTCTTCGGGGGACTTAGTCGATGTACCATTGGCCTCCTGTCACGTGCTACCCCGCTTATCGCCGACCTTCCCTCAGGTCGGGGACCTTCGTGCATGTCGCGGAGCCGTTAGCTTTCCTCAGCTATCCACCAGATCAACGCGGCGTTGTGGCTCATCAGATGCCGCACCGCTCGATCGTGCATCGATGGGGAATCCCAGATACCTGGACGATACGGGCAAGGGCATTCATCCTTCCGCTTCATTGATTGGGTTGGGCCTCTGAGCGGCTGTTCTGGACCCCACTGACATCCCGCTTAAGGTTAGGAAGCCTATGAAGTGTATGACTCGGTTTAGGAGCAGGTAAAGAGAGAATGTGGTTATCAATATTTCGGTGGAGGCGAAGTCGAAAGCTAACGCGCAAGACAGCGACCATCGTATCTAAGCTCTTTTCGTATCCTCTACTACCGAGAATAAAGAAGATTGTTTTGTTTCTTTTTAGCCTGCTGATTCTGTATGCAGCGCTTGCGCAGGGAACAGGAAGTCAAGAACGGATCATGGAGCAAGCTGAGCACTGTCTTCAGGGACCCCATTGGTTATGCGCCTGAAGTCGATCATTGTATACCATTGCTGCAACTGAGTTGTACGCTGTAATATGCACACCCATGTCGACTGGACTGTGATTGCTACAGTCAGGAGCTGCATTTAGATGCGTGAGAGGCGTCCGCTAAGGGCTGCCTCGGAGCAGGCTTCGATCTTCACGCAGAGCTGGCGCACGCATACACGGGTGTTGGCACCAATGCTTCGCTCTTCTTCTTCTTCTTCTTCTTTTGGTCTCAAATTCGGCATTCGGCGGAGTGTCCTTGGAAGTGTGTGATGTAGTAGAGAGGTATCATTCCGGTTGCTTCGCATTTCTCGGCCATGAGCATAGTCTGTGTCATTCATGTTTTCCTTTCGAATCATATATGGGCATCGGAGTCCAGGTCCATCAGAAGGACGAGCAGCCCGAGAGCAATCGCAGCTAGACGGCCAGGATACTTCTGTCGATGACAATGTCTCACTGCACGATACACCTGGCTGTGTTAAATTCCTCATATTCCCAAGAAAAGGTTGTCGTGCTGGAGCTTGGGGATAAACCCCACGCTCTTCATCGTTGTACTGATGTGAGATCCTCTTTTTTGTAGGTGCGAATGATTGTATAGAAGTCTGATGTCTGGCGTTAATTACAACCATTGACAACGCACCTTGTTGAGGGTGAGGTAAAGCTCCACTGGAAAGCACAGCTCCTTGTTTAGAAGACCCAGAATCTTCATCGTCACAGAGCCTGTGTTCTCCGAAGCCATCAGTATTTCTTCTAGCATTTGTAGGGTTGAATCAGTCAAAGGATTCACTGGTTCTTCCTCCGTATATGCTTAATTTTTCAACAGGCCTGGGGATGGACTTAGACAAACGAAGGATCGAAACAAAAATCTCCCTTGTGGGCCTTTTCGCGATTTGAGAACACCGTGAATTCAACCAATGACGACACAACCCGAATTTCCAACATAACTCGGAGGAGAAACAGATTTTAGGGACAACCACGGTTCCGGGACGATTTGAAGAGTGCATTGGCAAGGGTAACAAGTTGTGGGTTTGGCCAGGACCAGGACAGCTCTCAAGCAGAAGAGAGGCTTCGTGTAATCTCAATCCGAATGAAGCGAGATTTCCTGCTCTATCAGCTTCTCCAAAAACACTAAACACCTTTTCGACTTGTCATTGCCATATAGTCTTTTCTTCCAGAGAGGTTGGTCCGTGGCGGCCAGAGACCCGTGATCTCCAAAGCTGGCTTGATCAGCTCTCCAAATTGCTTTCAAACAAAACTACCCAATCACAGGCTTTAACCATATCGAACAATCTCCAGTTTTGGGTGGTCGATATCGGAGTATTGTTGTATATAGGTCCGATGCCATAGTCATCAAAGCAGTTCTATAAGTTCCAAAGTTACCTCCTGTTCATTGATAGAATAGCGACTGTTCTAGCGTTTGGTATGCACCAGATGGAGAAGAATCTCTGTACCAGAGACGATAGAACTTTATTTTCGAGGTAAAACCATAGACACATACGGCAATCGATCTAACTGTATCGAGAAGCCTCTCGAAACGGCCTGCCCTGGAACCATACCGAGTCTCTCTCGTCTCGATAGCAAACTTTGTGCTAGCTCCTTCTCCTTTCAATTTCGAACGCAGGACTAAATCTGGTCGAGGGCCTTGTTTGGTTTCGAAATTTCTTCGTAGTATGCTAAGATCGAAAGGTTGCGTCTCGGAGAAAGGCTTTGTCCACAAGGAAATGTCTTGGGGGAGCGTGTCTGAAACATTGTTTACTGTCACAACGAACTCCCGGCGTCCGGCAGTGACTATTCCATGATCCTCTTGGGTTTCAAATATGACATTGAACTTCGAGGTCAAGCCACCAGTAGACCATCGTTGCAATTAAGGTTGTCCCCTTGAAGCGTCGTGTAATCACAAGTCCAGTGTGTCTTGAGAGCAGAATGTAGACTATTTGCGTGCCTTCGTATACTTTCGATTACGCTTCTCCACATTGTGCCCTTCCTAGCCGCTTTTATGGGTTCGAAGTCTCGGTTTGATTTGAGTAGTTCTCGAAGCTTGCGTTTTTGGGCTTCGAGGAAATCAAGAGTATTTTGCCCTTTCTTGCTGAGGCTGAGACGTATCCTCTCCATCTGATATCACCATCTGCTAACGCTACTATTCTCCCCAATCGACCTGGCAGAGAAGAAGTCAGTTAGATTATTCCATAAGGCTGGGATATGGTTGTACCTCGCCATTGTTCGATGAGGGAACATCTTGATAGTTGATAGAACGACTCGCAAACCTCCTCAGATTGCAATGGTGGTGTGGTTAGTTCAGACACCCTGACCAATTGAAGGGTCGACGTTGATGCCGGGCACGGATGCATGTGAGCTGCAGCTGGTAATTTAAGCAGGAGCCTCACCAGGATGCACATAGTGCGCATGAATACATCTTCAAACGAAGAGTAAGAGCAGCACTAGCAGCACCACTTGAAAGGAGAAGGAGAAGGAGAAGGAGAAGGAGAAGGAGAAGGAGAAGCAGAGGTATAAATAGAGTGGTAGAGCTTCGGCTCTGAGCCTCAGGGATGTGCGAGCCTCTGACAGTAGCTTCCCCACACGGCGCGATTCCCGTCCCGAGCGTGGAAGCAACATTCCGAACCCTTGCTTCAAGAACATAAACAAGAACATGAACAAGAACAATATTAGAGCAAGGACACTTCACTGCACGATATACCGCCCCAAGAGCGAGTTTTGCGTGGTCTGGATGATGTCTCGCCACCATCATCTCTTCCCAACGATTGTATGCGATGCTACCAGCGCCTTTCGAGATGAGAATCTTGAAAATCTTGAGCAACCTCAAACAGTCTCTTAAGGCAGGTTTGTCTTGGCCAACTTGCCGCAACATTGGATGGTGCCAAATCCCCACAGCTACATCCATTGTTTCTGGCGCATCGCCGAATGAGAGATGGCATCTCGGCGCTTCGAGCGACTCAGAAGATAACGAGGTCTGTGTTAAAGTTGGAGCCGGGTTGAGGCCTCCTACTAAGCCCAATCGGGCTAGTCTTTGCGGGGTAACCTCCCAGCTGGAATTAAATGCCACAGCTTTCATCAACACTCCGTTCAAGTACAATATATGACTGTTGCTACTCTCAATCAACAAACCGACCTCACAACGCAGATTGATAAATTCCGCTCAACCTTCATTAACTTCTTGAACCGGTACCCCCACCCCTCCTGACGCAAATAACACGGTTGTTGGAATTATCTATCGATCTGCTATTCTGGAAGCTTTTGGTTTCCTGGGCATAAGATAAAGGCTGATCAGCGAGGGATGTGTGGATGTTGATATCATAATGACTGTATTATCTTTTCTGGATGGGCTTCGATATCCGTAATGGCTGGCAAGACGACACACGACCCAGCGAGCGCGTACGCCTAACGCTTGACGTGTAAGTCTCAACCTCGATGTGCGATTAAAGCCAAACTACATGTTTTACAATAGACTAACGAAGCATTCCAGAACCGAGAAGGTTCGTATTGCCGATAAAGATACTCCAAATTTCATCAGTTCTGAAGAATCAATAAGATTAGGATCGGATCCGAGAAGGACAGCTTTGAGACGACGTCGAACACAAGAAGACTACACATTTGGTGGCTCTGAAGCTTGAGCAATTGTTGGAGAGGGAGAAGCAGGATGCCGCCAATACGCAGCAGCTGATGCAGCAGCATTCTTGAGGGTGTCGGGCATCGATTTTAAGCTCCTTGTTGGTTGACGGAGTATCTGATAAGCGAAGCCCGTGGCAGGCTCTACAAGACCGAAGAGCACAGGTTTTCCAGGTCACCGCCCTGTCTGTGTATGACAAACGGGAATGATTACTAAAGTAAGTGGAAGATGTCGAGACTAATTATAGCACACAGTTTGATATCGAAAAGTGTGTGGCGAGCAGTGAATCAAGAATCTGGGAACAACATTGGGTTACAGCTGAGGTTGCCATGAACCCCCGAGGCAGGGCTGAAGAAGTCAATTTTACTTGGTGAGATGCCGGCATTGTATGGCAATTGAATTGCGATGATTGGCATTCCTCTTGGACCAGATAGGCCACCGCGATGGATTCGTGGAATTGAGTATCACTCGCTGAAGAGCAGGTCAGGCGAGACGGTTGCTCTCGAGGCTGGTCAGCGAAAGAGATTTTTCCGCTTTTACAGCACGCTCATTTAAGCTACATTTTTCTTACAGCCTTATGTGCGCCTCTTCGGCATGTTGAACCAGAATGGATCATTGTCCGCATGTTCAATTCGTGCATGAAAGTTCTGCAATAGAGGCCAATAGTCCAATGTTCGTTCTATCCTCCGTATTTAGAGAATAATGCCAAATTCGTGATGCATGATGCAGCATATAACGAGAGATTGTAGGTGGCTGATTGTTTCATCGGCGTAGAGGATTGGCAAGAAGTATTAAATGCTTGAGATGGACCTGAGTGCAACTCTCGATTGATAAGACAGCAAAGTAAGTGCAGGGGTTGATCGAACTTGGAGATTGATGGCAGCCGAAATCCTCTTTGAAATTAGCTCGACTAATCCGACTAATTCTTAATTTGGAAAGTCATGATATGCTGCACATATTTCTCTTGTGAAGTTTCACGCTGTAGATCGCTGGCAGTAACACATGACTCTTCTTTCTTTCTAAACTCATGTTATTCCGCAATCTGCTATTCGCTATCGAAATTCTAAATACAGTATAATGCGGTTGCTCGCTCTTTCAATTTCCCGGCTCCGAGATAGGAGGTTTTATCTCACCTGATTGGTTCTGCGAACGACGCTGCCAAGTTGGACGATCTTACATCAGAGACCTACGTTAGCTCCCGCAAGATCGTCCTCTGTACAGGGGTCTAGGTACGTCAGTCATAGCGCTTCCTGATCCGAGAACATAGAAACGATGTATATAAATCTGAACCTGTCTTCCTCCATATAGTTTCAAAATGCGGACTCTTGTCTCTTCCCCATCTCAATATTGCAGCAAAAAATGACAATCCCATCATACAAAGTCCTCATCGTCGGCGGAGGGATAGCCGGTCTCTCAACCGCCATCGACCTTTCGCTCAAAGGTCATTCAATCACAGTTCTCGAGCGTACTCCAACTATCCAATCCATCGGCGGCGGGATGTTGATCCCTCCCCAGGCTTGTAAAGTCATCGATAGCTGGGGTTGCATTGATCGGTTCTTGAACATTGATGCGATTAGGGATAAGTTGGTGATTTACAGGTATGCGGACGGGAGTGTGATTGGGAGTAATAATTTCGGGTGGCAGAAGGATGTTTATGGCTATCCGTAAGTTTCTCCCTTCGTTGATCTGGATAGGAAAAGGGGGAAGTGGGCTGATGGAAATAGGACGCTGAATATTCAGAGGGAAGATTACCAAGGGTTGCTGTATGACCGAGCTCTGGAGCTAGGAGTCAAAGTCAAGTTTGGATGTAAGGTCGATAACATTGACCAAGCTGCACCATCGATTACTCTTGCAGACGGAGAAGTCCTGAAGGCAGATCTGATCATTGGAGCAGATGGTCAGTCTTACCCCTCCTCCCTTTCCGAACATATCTCACAGAATAACCAAGGTGTACGATCCAAAGTCCGGACTACCATCCTAGGCCAAGTCATCGAACCGATGGTCTCAGACGACGCCTACATCTGCCGAGTCTCGGGAGACCTCATGCGTTCCGACCCCCTAACTGCCCAAATAATGGCACAACCCGACCCACACGGCTGGCTCGCCCCCGGCCGCCACGCTGTCGCCTCAGCCTTCCGCTTGGGTGCTGCTTATGGTATAATCCTCATCATCGACAAAGAACACGATCGACACCCTGCTATCCCCGCCGACGCCCGAGACTGGCAGACAAGAGGCCCTATGAAAGAGTTGAGAGAGATGTATCAAGATCATGAGCCGAGGGTGAGGAGGATTCTGGATATGGTGAAGGAGGACGATTGTCGACTGTGGAGGATTAGTATGTTGCCTGATTTGAAGACGTGGGTTAGTGAGAGTGGGAAGGTAGTGGTGTTGGGTGATGCGGCGCATGCTATGCATCCCTACTTGGCACAAGTAAGTTCTAAGTCTCCTTCTTCTTTCGTCTCATCTTTCATTTTCAGATCGTGGAAAGCAAAAGGGGCTCGCTAACACGAGACGAAATAGGGCGCAGCGATGGCAACCGAAGACGCCGCCACCATCAGTGAATGTCTCTCCCGCGCCACCTCTCCCTCTCAGATCCCACTAGCAATGAAAGCCTACGAAGCGATCCGCAAACCCCGTGCCGAGAAAATGAAAGCCGCGTCTGAGTTTTCAGGAAAGGAGAAACATTACCCGGATGGAGAGAAGCAGAGGAAGAGAGATGAGCTGATGTTGAAAGGCGCGGGGACGCAGGCGAATGTTCCGAAGAAGGGAGAGAAGAATATGCATCCTAGTTTTTGGGTGAATGGGTTTGATGTTAGAGGTCATGTAAGTGTGACGTGGATGAGATGGAGCGAAAGAGGTGTGTGCTAATGGTTTGCAGGCGAATACGGAGCTTGATAGAATTTTCGGGGAGGGGGGTACAGCAACGATGAGTAATGGTGTTCCGGAACCTTTGGCAGAAGGGATGATTGTGTGAGCGTTCTTGGACATAGCAGGGTATCCGTAGGAGATGATTTGAACGCGGAGTTGACTGAGAGGATGGGTGTACGTTCCTGCATCACATGATTTATTAATGAGGCTTCAGACCAATATGATAACAAAAAGCATTCACCTATTCTATGTTGACTGATCTAGATTTGAAGTTTTCCAATCACCCCTTTCTCATCCTTTCGTTCTCACCGACTGCCAGCTAGAAATTCTCATCACTTGCTCTTATTCTCAATTTCCAATAGCTGCCTCCCCAACTCCACAAAGCATTCCTCATCACTTCTAAAAGTCAAACCGAGAATCTTCCTAGCTTTCTCATTCGAAATCGTATACGCACCCTCCGGCAACGAATTCGTCCCCGGCACCCCAATCGGCGTTCTCTTCTCCAACTCCTTGAAATTACTCCTCAAGAGGTCCGAAATTTCCTGACTAGAAATCGCCTTTGAACTAACAATAATCCTCTCTCCCCCCGCCTCCTTTGTCGTCACCGCCCTCACATGCGCAACAGCAAGGTCCCTCACATCAACATACATATGCACGCCTCCTGGCGGCAACTCAGCATCCTTCTCCGAATTCACAAAATAATTATAAATCCGCACATTACTCTCATTGATGCTCTCAACCGATGCAGCCGGGATGAACATGGGCCCATAAATCATCGGCGGATTAATCGAGACGAAATCGAAGTTCGGCTTCTGCTCTTTGATGAAGTCCCATCCAGCCAGCTCGGCGAGCTTTTTCGAGGCCCGGTAGGCGGTGAGTTTGTCTCCTTCTACGGCTTGTTGGTACGTGACGGGGGTCCAGTCGAAGTCTGTGTAGACTTTTTGTGGGTTGGTGGCGATGGGGGCCTCGAAGTCAATGACTGCGGCGCAGGAAGAGGTGTAGATGACGCGTTTCACTTCTGGTGCGTGGTCTTTGACTGCTTTCAGGAGATTGGTTGTACCTTCGATGGCTGGCAAGAGGAGATCTTCACTCTTGGTGATGGAAGCGAAGAAGAAGGGCGATGCTTGATGGAGGACGGTGGTGAATGGTGGAGTCGATTGCACGACTTGATTGAATGCTCCTGGGACAGTCATGTCGGGAACGATGCCGAAATCCATCTTTGATACGTAGGTGGGGAAGGTCTTAGAGAGCTGGTCGGCTTTGGATTGTGAGCGGACGACGCTTCGGACTGAGAAGCCTGCTTTGAGCAGCTCTGCGAGAATGTGAGTTCCTAGGAAGCCGTTGGCTCCGGTGAGGAGAACGCGTTGCGACATTATGAGATATTTTTGAATTCTAGAGATGAATATGAATTGCTTGATTCAGATCAATGTCTTGACTGGGTGATGAGGAAGCTGAATGAAAGGTGAGAGGGGAGAGCAAGATATACTTATGATCTTGACGGTGATACCGTTAACTCCATTCTATGATGCCCAAGGATTGCATGATGACTGAATATGAGAATTGATGCTGTTGATGAGTTAGGTTGATCATGAGTTTCAGGGCTAGTAGCCGGTCACCCTCCTTCGCGCGCTTTCTTCACGAAAGCGGCTATTAGATGCCGCAAACCGACTCAACCTCGCTAGGCTCGCTGCCGGAGCCTTTGCCGATGATGTCTGAAAAAGGGGGTGTTTGTTTTGGCCAATAATCGATCAAGGGAATATTTCGCTCCGTCAGCATTTTGTTTTCTCCGAAGTCTCATCGGCGTTGTCTCTATCGTTCGCCGAAAATATGCAAATTTTAGTTAAGTAACTTCGGCGAGTGGTTCGGCGCGGAATTAGGGATTAAGAAGCTCCTCAATCCCTTTTATGGAAATAATCCCGACTCATCTCAAGTTCATATCAACGATCATTTGAGGGCAATTCATTGCTTCCTTTCACTTCATCTTCTTAGCTTCGCATACAATGTTGACTTCAGGCTGCAGGTGGATTGTGCTCCGCCAGATCATGTGACCCTACCAGCATCAATTTTGGCGGAGCGGAAAGAGGAAGCCCCGCTCCTCAACTTCGTGGTTCCCTCTTCAGAGCAGACGCAGTATTGAAGAGATAGGGTTCCGCCCGGGAGTATTGCCATGTTTATGCTTCATTGTTTATCTTTTAGCGGTATTCGTCGCCAAATGATCATCTTTGAAACCAAATCTTGAGTCTTCGACGTCACCAACGAATTCCCCGTTCCCATGTCGGCATCTCTACGATTTCGTTTCGGAGCTGGTAAGTCTACATAGATGAACATACTAAAGTCATCCAGAACCATTTTCATCTACCTCTATATGTTCTCTTGCCTTTCAGTCAAATCTCGTCTCTATGCATAGAATTGTGAGGCAGCTTAAGATGAAGATTGCAATCACCGGAGCTCGAGGTACCGTCGGAAGAGAGGTAGTCAAGATCTGCTCTGAAGCTGGCCACTACACGGTTCAAGTGAACCGTACCGACTAAGAATACGATGAGACCAAGGATTCCGAAATGAGGACAGCCGACGCAGCCAATAGCTACAACGACAGTCTCAAGGCCTTCAAAGGTTGCGACGCGGTCATCCACCTGGCCGCTATCCCCAATCCCGTCGACAAAGAAGACTGGCAAGTCCACAGCAATAATTTAAATTCCGCATTTATTAGATTTCGGGCAGCCGCCGAGCTGGGCATCAAACGATTCTGCTACGCATCATCCGTAAACGCCATTGGTCTTGCCTACGCGAACCGACCTCTCCAGTTCGACTATTTCCCCATCGATGAAGATTACCATCAAAAACCAACCGACGCCTATGCTCTCGTAAAACAAGAAGCCGAAGTCCAAGCCCGCGCCTTCGCAAACTGGTTCCCAGGAATGAACATCGCATGCATGCGCATCCACGAAGTAGCATCCAAATCCGACGTCCAAAAGGAGCATCAAGAAAACTGGGACAACGCTGGTGTGAAGCAGCTCTGGGGATGGGTGAATCCGACTGCTACGGCAAGAGCGTGTTTGTTGGCTGTTGAGACGGATAAGATTCAGGGATGTGAGGTTTTTAATATGATTGCGCCAATAACAATGCAGGATACGCCTTCGAGGGATCTAGCGAGAAAGCATTTCCCGAAAGCGGAGATTTTGGGAGATCTGAGTCGGAATCAGGATAAGGCAAAGAGGCTTTTGGGCTGGACTCATGATGAGAAGGAATAGAGGTGTGATACTGCATCTTGATTGTGGCGTTGAGGTGCATGAAGCATGGTATGTGTGAATTGAAAGATAGGATTGAGCACGTGGGTTCAGAGAGTTTTTAACTAAGTACTTCTTTACTAGTACCTCTTTATTCTTCTTCATTATATATCTCCTTGCCCTGTTCTGCCGCCTATTTCGAGTCTTTGATGGTTGAGAAGCGGGACGATTGATGGGATCGTTGCGGTGAGTTTAGAGAGATTTTTGGAGTTATCAGCAATGGAGATTGAAACGAAAGTAATCATGTTAAAAGAAACTCTTCATATATTGGGAAGAAGATATAGAATTGAGAAGATATGATGACGTTTATTTTCTGCTGCGGGAAACATCAACTTCATCTTGATGAGACAAAATAATACTTATTAATTAACACAAACAATGGAAGAATAATCAAGACCGCCAATTTTCAATCTTGCAGCCCATTCACTTAAAATTTCAGTGCTTCAGCATCCGCAACAACATCCCAAACGCCCCCAACATCCTTCCAAACATTCTCCTGATAGTCCTTCTCCCAATCCAAATACCTCTGCCAAATACTCACGACCGTCGCAAAGATCTCCTTAAAAGCCTCAAGATCCCCATCTTCTCTCGCAACCCTAGCTGTATGCCTCAAAGTTGAGAATTGATCGAATCCAGAATTGAGATCTGGAACCCCTTGTGAGGCAGGATGACGACAATGATGTGCTATCTTCGCCAGAAGCGCTTCTAATTTCCAATAAGCCTCGAACACCGGCGTAGTGGTAAGTGATGGTACGGAACGGGAGAGATCCTGAGACCATGCAGTGAGATACTCCAAGAGATTTTCGTTCTTGCTAGCGGAGTATTGAAAGTCCGGAAGAAGGATATCGACAGCAAGGGCAGTATCAACATTGCCCTGAGCAAGCCTGCTCATGGTGACCGAACGCACTTCAGCGGTGCCGACATTGCAGAGGCGTCGAAAGGGTCGGAGGAGCAAGTCCATCGCTGAAAATGCTGCCTCTTGATTTGTATACATGGCTCCGAAATTGATGATGATGTCCAGACGAGAGATACGTCTATTAGAGAGCTGAAGACGATTAACTAGTTTGTGTAGATAGTCGTTGTACTCGTAGACTCGGTGTGCCTGCCCTTCGCCATCGCTGTCCTGACCATTTGCATTTGGAAATCCGGGAGCAGTTGGGAGGTACGGACGCGAGCACGCTACACTTGCGGCCGGAAAAGAGATCTCGATTCGGAAGGATTGGATTTGATCAAAATATCGTGAGCTGAGTGGGGCGCCCCAGATGGAGTCGAATGATGCTGTGTCCGGGAACGGATGTTTGGCAGCCGTGATACAATTGTGATATAACGGAGCGGATACTGGTGCAATTTGAGTGGCGAGTAGATTGAAGGGAAAGCTTGTGGGCCGATGGCTATTTGAAGTTGAGGAGCTGGCTGCCATATTATCTTGCTCCTGTCTTGCCATCATGAGACGCTTCTTGTTCTGCTGCTCAAGCAGCATAAGCTGCATCTGGTAATCTTGCAGTGCGTGATTGCCGGGAAGCGTGTACCTGGAAGGCCTCGAAACCGGATACCGATTGCACATGCCCAGTCCATCTTCGGCCAGCTTTATGCTGAAAGATCTAACTGCGTATAACAATCCCGCAGCCTCATCATGGATTTGTCGATTGACACGAAAGATTGCTAAGGATACTCGATCTTTGTCCCATCTCAAAGACTCAGTTCGGCCATACTGAGCAGGTATATCTTTGTCCGGCAGGAAATAACCATAGATACGGACCCGCAGCTCAATTGGAATTTTGATGAAATAGCACGCCACTGGAACTCCCAGGTGACCTTGACATCGTTGGAAAGCGTGTGGTATCCATTCACAGAGCCTTGCGCATTCGAATCCACAGGGTAATGGTACCCTGCATTGAGAAGCCTTTTTCAATTGATCTCGATGAAGTCGACAGGTCGGCATCATGCTAGGCTCATGAGAAGTAGCTTTTTTGGTGCAACGAAAAATTCTACTTCTCCTCAAGTTTCCAGAGCAGGTTGCCGGCCCCTCTTCGTCATGAAGGTTGCATGATTGAAGGTGTACTAAGTACGACATTTTATCGCGTTGGCAATTGTCTACCATCATAATCTAGGGCTAAAGATTCCAGGAAACTTGAGGGTTATCGCAAAGAACGGCGCAGGGAAGTGGGGTGTTGTCGGAGCTTCGTGAGGCTGAAGATGTCTCGTGCCAACGCAGAAAAAGGAAAACACCCTGCAGTATGGCGTAGCCTAATGATCACTGATCAGTCACCAACCAGCCTTGCAAGTCAAAGCAAACGGAGCGCAAGTGTCTTTCATAATAGTTTGGCTGGCAAGAAAGATAAAAAGTCGTATGAATAATTGAGGTGAAGGAGGACAGGAGATTTATGGAGATGGAGCGACTTGAGGTACCACAAAATTGTGTCTCGAGTGCCTTGTGACACTCTTTTTAGGCGAGAAGCTCCGGCTGCCTGCATGCCTAGACCTTACATTCAAATTGCCTCGTTGCTTGAGTTTCTATCGACTTATTGAAGTAGCGAACCAAATCATCCTATAATTTAGTAGTGAAGCGGTCGTTTTCTTGTCCTAAGTGAATGATACCCCTATTGATGCCTCGGCTAATGCGTACAGATACCGAATAGGGGCTGCCAAGGGGCTGTCATACAATATGCCTTTCAATAATGCGCTCTCGTCTTCAGGCCTCCTTATATCCTTCAATTTCCTTTACATCTATTATAAACACGAACGCTAGTGTGGTTTATCAGTAGTTGGAGGCAGTAACAACATTAAAGGAGTATTGTCACGTGACAATAGCTACCCAAATTCTCGTCTGTGCAGCACTCGGGTTATCTATATTCAAGCTTCGAATAGCATTTGGTTATTTTGCCTCCTTGAGAGAATAGATCATATAAAGCCCTGCCGGAAGAATAGCAGGGTACCGATAGCGGCCACCAAACTAAGTTTCGAAAAACTCAAATGAGTGTCAAGATGTAGTACAAATGCCCTTTTTTATTAATATAGTTTATTTCCTCCACGTCCCTCCACCTATCCCTTTTCCCACCCTCTTTATTCCCTTGCATTTGATTAATTCTTTCATCCTCTCTTTCGTTCTCTGATTCCGCCTCCGATCTTATCTCCTGCCATCAGCACTGTCAAACGCCCAGCCCAGCCCAGCCCAGCCTAATCCGGAGCATAGTCTGGGCGGGCTTGGTCTACTGCCTAGGCAAAGGCAGGCAACCTAGAGTAGGCTTCAGGCAAGGTTAGGTAAAGCGCATATGTATTTTAGGCAGGAGCAGGAAGGCCAGCAAGGCTAGGTATCTTAGCTTCGGAAATTATATAAAAATTCTCTCGAGCAATAGGCATGTGCGCAGTACCCACATGCGATCTCCCTTTATGATTACTTTAGTACATTCACTTATCCCAGCTCAGCTAATCTGCCCTCGAGGTGAGGCCAGGAGAAGTAATCGATATGTTAGGCAGAGGCAGGCAGAGGCAGGCGTGGAGAAGGCTGAGAAAGGGCGACTTTTGGCTGGGCGTGTGACAGCGCTGGTTGCCCTTGAAGTTCGCATCTTGCTGAGAAATAGAACATAATTCTTAGAAAGATTTCGTAATATGCGTGAGGCCACTGCTAATGAACGATCGGAAGAGCTATTAAAGCGAGTTTCATATCATTCATTGAAGATTATTCTAGCAGTCGCACCTGCCAATACCGCTGCTGAAGGTATGTGTCCCACAAGTCGCTTCCATTCTCATATATTCATAAGATCATAGCAAATTTACATTTCCTATCTGCATCTCTCCATCTGCTTTAAGGTAGCACACAATCTAAATCTATAGAATGCATACAAAATTGAAAGTAGTTATAATTGGCCCAATCTAAGCCTAACACCACTCTATATCCGATCCACCATACAAAAATTAAGTAACATTCGTCTATCCACACCTCAATGCTATCCAAGTTCACCCTTGCGAGATTCATCTAAACCTTCCAACCTCTACCCGACCTCAGCATCCTCGCCACGCAAACGAATCCGGTACCAACCACCATACAGATACCCGAGAATAGAATCAAATGCGCGAACGCATAATCGTCTTCCGGGATCAAAGCTCCTTGGATAGGAAGACTCGTTAAGCTCCTAGGTTACGTCAGCCAGGTCCTACTGAAGACACAGCGACCAGCTCAAGTGACATACCCAACTCCAACAACGAACTGATAAGTTCCAAACCTCTGTCCCAAATTCTCAACCTCACCTAACTCCGCCACGCAACTCATCATTACCCCGATAAATGCTCCGCTTGTAAAGCCATACACCGCTCCAAATGCAAAGATTTGTGTGTGTGTGGCAGTGGCGTCCAATTCTAGCGGAAGCCAGAATGCGAGGAGACAGATAGCGTTGAGGATCACAATGATGGAAACGAGGTTGAACCGACCGAATTTGTCAGCTATGTAGGCGGGGAGGACACGCGCGATTGTCGAGGCGGCACTACACAGATGGTTACTTGGAGATGTTCATACAGGAAAGAATCGTGAGATAGGAACTATAATCAGAAGACATACTTCAAGCCGACAATTGTGTAGATCGCTGAGCTGTCCGAGAAACCATGACGAAGACTCATGGACGGAAGATAATTCCAAGGCGCGAAGAGACCCCATCTTGATATCATTAAGCCATGTTTAACTTGACGACAGTGACCATGAAATGAGTACAGCTTACGTGACGAAGAAAGTACCAAGGCAATACACGCTGAAAGTAGACTGCTTGAAAGGCGAGAAGTCGATGAAGTTGAGATGCTTGTCCCACTTCTTTCTCGGTAGACGAGCTCGCATGAGTACGCATGCGAGCATACTTGAGATTCCAATGACGAGGGAGGCCCATCGAATCGCGTGCTTGAACCCCACTTCGTTGATGAGAAGTTGGAGATAGAGTGGATGTACGAAGCCACCTAAGCAATATTACCGATATTTCGACGCCAAGAAAAGAAAAATTATTACCAGTGCTGCTTCCAGACAAAGCAATACCCAATGCCAACGCTTTCCGTTTCTCGAAAAACTGACCGACACTCGTGGTCGCGCAGGAGAATAATCCTGCAGCTGAAATGCCAAACCCCACACCTTGCGCGAGGAGTATTTGATAATACTCGGTGCAGAGACTAACCATGAATAGAGAAAATGTGCAGCCGATTGCGCAAGGTATAGCGACGTGGTGCGTTCCGTAAGTGTCAATGACTCGACCGAAGACTGCACCTCCCGCCCACCTAAAAAGTGGCCTGTTAATCGCGATTCAGCAATAATCATATTAATCAAGGCGACTCACATGCAAAATAGTTGTATGGTAAAGATCCAAGATATCGCCGATGCTGAGTGTGAAGCGAGCAAGTTCTCCTGGTAGTAGGTCTGGAACAGACCAAGACTGGATGATCAGCTTTGAGAAGTTGCAAATGACGTCAGGAGACTTACGCATTAAGCCAACCAAAAGTGCAAAAGAGTGCAAAGTAAGATCCTAGAACGCAGGTCCAACCCGCTAGTCCACCTTCTTGAAAGGGGTCTGGCTTCGAAGTCGATTCTACAGTCGAAGTAGAAGTGTGCGACTCGACCACGGATACTATGCATTTCTCCACATCTTTTACGTGGATTGCGGTAGCAACGCCATGGTTTTGTAGCATTCCCACGTTGCGCTTGGAGATTGAAGGTGTAGCTGAAATCGTTGTGTGTGTGTGTGTGCGAAGTTGTAGTTGGATGGAAGGAGATACGTTACACGAGGTTCTTTTATAGTTCTTTGACGTCAAAAATTCCGGTTCGGCTAGAAGTAGTGAATGGTACCGATGTTATGAGAGTAACTTGACATAGGCATGAGTCGGGAATATCACCTGCGGTGTAAGTCTCGGACGAGAATACAGAGCACAGCCTTATTATATGCTTCCCGAAGTCCTCGAAGGCTGCAATGGGATTGAATGACAAGGGATAGTGCGAAGATATTTGCAGCTGTGCGTTCTTTGTCAATAAATCATTTTTCGTCTTCACTTAAACTCATATATCAAACGGAGTTGTGTAACCACTGCGAAATTCAGACTCCAATCTCAATTTCGCTGGTTTCGTCTCAACCTCTGCACATGAGCAGCAGCCGCTTTCTTCTGAGCCGACGGTTGCTATTCCTAAGCCTAGCTTGAGCAACATGAGCATGCAGCAAAGCTAGCCTGATTATGTATCGAGAGGTGATTCCCACCCAAAGGGGCTTGTTTTTCTTCCTTAAGCTCCGATTGCATTATCTTTGTCGTATTTCTAGGCATGAATCCTAGTTTGGCTCTAGCCGAGATGCTTTTGGAACTAATTTCAAGTGGATCCATTACCATTTCATATGGTGCTACGATCTCTTGATCCTGCGTACGCGAGCAAGATGCTGTCGCTTTATCTTCGTAAGCCTCTGGCGCTGAACATTATTGGACCGAATCACCTTCCATGATCCAGGCGTTGAATGCTGTGAAAAGTAGCCCTTGTTGATTCCAAAAGAGGAGATCACGATTTTGAGACGGGTGCTACTAATACCATCCTTGAGAGCCATGAGGAGATCGGCAGCAGAACACCCATTCTCATCCGCTGCGAAGCGAAGTAGGTCGGGGTCGATGACAATGTAGACTTCCTCTAGGCCAGTGAGGGAGCGATTGAGTATTTGAAGCCAGTCTAATTGACTCGAGGCGGCACGCAGACAAGGGAGAGTGATTGGAAATGCGGTCGAGGCCAAGGCATTGCTGTTTATCTCGAGGGCATGCAGGACTAGAGTACGTAAAATATCTTCTAGACAAATAGACCGGTTCAGATAATCGGCAAAGCGCAAGGCCCATATGACTGGCCTGTGGGCAGTCTGTACCTGCTGGAGGAGACTCAGGAGGAGAGCTTTGCCGTCGCTTTGGGAATGAGTTTCCATGATCATGTAAGATATATCGTTGTCCGTTGAGCAGGACCGGAGAAGATCAATCTCTGACTGCGAAAGGACAATGGCTGGTGGCTGTCTTTGAGTGAATGTGAAACAGTACTTTAGGCTGGCGCCGGAGGAAGGTATGTCGTTCATAAAGGGTGCTGATATGATTTGGTTAAGTTGAACAGTTCTAATCATTGCCGTTTGGGCGTGAATATCGAGCTGGATATGTGATGATAGAGATTGCGTGCCTGTACGAGATTAGTAATTACATCTAATGGTAGGCACAGATTCATACATGAAGCAACTTGGAAGACTCGATCAGCTTGAAGAGATACAAGATCGCTTAGGCTCTTAATCTCAAGGCGAGCAAGGCTAAGCTCATTATTCACATCCTCAACTCTAGCATGAACAGCTCGTAATTCTGCTTGTGCGGCTGTATTTGCGATTTCGTCTACTGTCCTAGAGAGCTCATTGACCTCGCTCAATCCGTCTTGAAAGTCGAGCGCGAAAGGCTTGAAAATTGCTCCGATCGCTCGTTTTGCTTTGCTTTTTTGATACCACTTTAGAGCGTGAACCATAAAATGAATGAGGCGAGCATAAACTTTTGCGACCGCCTTCTGCATTTGAATGGAAGGGTAGAGAATTAGTTTGAGCTCGTGTCTAGGTAAGTAGTCGGTGAATCGACATAGGGCCTTCACAAGTTGATGGACCGAATCTTCATGGTTTGCAACAGCCTATCGGCGTAAGCGGCGAAGGGAGTTTTACTAGCGATGTAGAGATTATTACCACAAAGAGTACTCTCATGGCACCCCAGGCCAATGATGCATACGCAGGGAGATTCTGGGCCATGGCATCTAAAATGGGGCTGTAGTATTGCACCCTGCTAGAGAATAGGGCGAGCCATCTCCACGCCTTTGAGTTCGGCTTAGCATGGTATGCGTCTTGCGCATCTCTAACAGCTTGAATAACATCTTTGATTGAGGCTCGACTGGTGATCCAAGCCTTGTCGTGTTCATTCGCGCACAGTGCCTCTTCGAAAATCTGCTTTGCTTCCGCAAAGACGTCTTCGAGGACTGTATCACTGCTTTAAAGGTCAGTTCCGCGTGTATTCCGGGTGGAGAGCTCGAGGCTGGCGAACCTGGCAGCATCATTGCTGTACCACCCTTGAAGTTGTTGGAGCTGGGGAGGGCGATATACTCTGCCCAGTGAAGTAGCCGCCATCGATAGTTATCGTTGAGCCAATATCTTAGGCACAAGGCCACGATAGATTTTATATCTCTAGCATAAAAGACTGCCTGGTGTCTCGAGCCGGGTGGGCAGAGAGCATGCTGGCACTAAACGAAGGGGGGGCTGAGGCTGGGCTGAGCAGGCTGACAGCTCGCTCTCGACGTGTGATTGGGACCTGATCTGATCCTGCAAGTCAGCAAGCAAACAAGCAAACAGCCCAGGACGGATGGTTAAGCGTCAATGGGGCCGTCTCAAGCTGAAAAGGCGAGCCTGCCTCACATCTACACTCACGTCTAAGATTCGTCAGAACGATGTCAACTCCTTCTTCGATTTCACGCGTGCGGACCTTCCAAAACCCTATCGCGTGCTCAAGCCTTCTCGGCAAGCGGGAGCGGGGCTTGGGCGGGGATGCGACGGCTCTGCGCGATGCGAAAAGACGCGCAGTGCAAGTTCGACCACCAGGAGAGACTCTAGATGGTACAGAGAGCAGCACAGCTACCCCTAGCTCGGATTCAAGCTCGTCTGCATCAGATGTGGATGAGCTTGAAGGATTGGAGTTAGATAGCGAGGCCAGGTCACCCAAAGGTACTGTTCGTTCTATGCATGAGGTTGCCCCGGCCTCAGCATGGGAACATCCATCAGCTTTCGCTCCACACTAACTCACATATTTCAAATTGCAGAGTCTTTCCTGCCCACGTCGACTCCGCATTCAGAACGAAAGCACGTTTTTACGACCCGTCGAGTCCTCCGAAGACACTCATTCTCATCGCCACATGTGGAGGACAATTATAGAGCATCCGCCAGAAAAGAACACATACAACACAAAGGTGATGGACTGGATGGGACGTGTCATCTGCAGACACGCAGATGTGGTTTCCCCTCCGTCTACCGCATCTCGTGCTCAGACACAGGTTCTAAATACCACCCGACACTCCTCTATGAAGATGACCCAGGGAAGGCTATCATCACGGATCGACGCCGAACATCACATCTGCTAGGAAACAAGCCCATCTATCGGCTTCAAGATTACGTGAACCAGTTCCAGCAATCTTCTTTCGTCATCGTGAAAGATCGATTATGCAAGAGTCAGATCGCCGCATCTTATCGCCAAGGAAGAAACGAGTCCATGATTGTATTAAGTGACGACCTCCGCCAAGCAATTCAGAAGGTAGCTACTTGTACACTTGATGGCGAAGCAACAGCAGGCAAGGACGAATTGCTTGAAATGGATGCACCATACCTATACCTTTACCGCCACCGGGAGCCTCTGCGAGCCTATTCACAATCAGCTGCCGCTCCACTGCGGACAAGAATTGATGATGTCCTCGAGTACTTGGACAAGAATTACGCGCAGGAATATGCCGAGGCAGCGGAGCTGATTTCACAGGGTATGATCACGGCCTATCATCTGGAAAAGCTATACCACCCAAATCAAATTTTAGTGAAGGGTATAGATACTCCATTAGAAGATCGATCTGTCTATGTGTTAGCCACGTGGCCTAACATGAGAATGGGTCATTTGAGCCTGTCGTGTTGGCGCTGGCAATACAATGGCTATTCCTGCGAGCGGCCAACGCGTGATGCCGCCTTTTTAGTCCCCGTTGAAGATGAAACCGAGCCATTTGCGATCAACAAGCTGTGGTTCTACCCAGTGTCATTTCTAAGCGAAGGGTCCATTGAGCTGTTCCGGAAGCGTGGGAAGGCATTTTGGAGTCTGCGGCTACCAAATTTTGTTTACTACGACGATAACGGACATGGAAATCAAACAAACTATGTCAAACCCGGGAGGTACATGATCGATTTCCAAATGTACAACCATCTGCATCGTGGACACGAAGGTCTATTCCCCGAACAAAGAATGCGAAACAAACAAACAGACCCTTGGAGAATATCACTTTCCCGCAATGACCAGCCCGAAGAAGATGAGTTTCTCATGATGCCCACAAAAATACCTGGGTATGATTTCTTTGAGAAGGAATGGATCAATCTGTCTGTTTCGAATATTAAGCCGATAAAGTGGAACAAGCAGCCCTATGAAGACCTTGTTCTTCCCCCGGCCACGAAACACCTTGTGAAGGCTTTAGTAACAGTTCGAGCTTCTAAGATCAAGAAGAAGGCAGAGCATGCAAATTTCGATATCATCTCTGGCAAAGGCAACGGCTTGATCATGCTCTTCCACGGATCCCCAGGCACGGGGAAGACGCTCACTGCCGAGGTATGACTTATTTTCATACTGATTTGTTATTTTCTTCTATGAGAGCTCCGGAGCTGGGAGCTGTCTCGGGAGTCGTCATGGCTGTTTGTCTTTGTGTCTCAGCTCCAGCTCCGGAGCTCTCTGTTAAGAAATAACTTTTTCCTATGCTAACAAAATGGCAGTCGGTAGCGGAAATTGCAGAAATGCCCCTATATCCCATCACATGTGGAGACATCGGTATTGAGCCGGACAAAGTCGAGCAGTACTTGCAACTAGTATTCCAACTAGGCCAGAGATGGAATTGCGTTCTCCTCCTCGACGAAGCAGACGTCTTTCTCGAAGAGCGCACCTTGACTGACTTGCAGCGGAACAGCCTCGTTTCAGTCTTCCTTCGCATGCTAGAATACTACGAGGGCATCTTAATTCTTACTTCTAACCGGGTTGGTACGTTCGACGACGCCTTCCGTTCGCGGATCCACATTGCGCTCCACTATGAAGATCTCAAACCTCGCTCTCGGAAGCAGATTTGGGCGAATTTCCTCACCCGTTTGGAAGATACGGAAGAGGGTGAGAATGTTGAAGAGATCAAAGACAGGTTGGACGAGCTGGCAAAACATAATCTCAACGGACGTGAGATAAGGAACGCGCTGTCGACTGCAAGGCAATTGGCGTCTCATGAAGGTGAGAAGATGAAGTGGGAGCATCTGGAGCTTGCAATCAAGACGGCGAATGATTTTGGAAGCTATTTGAGAGATGTCCATGGGCATAGTGATCGAGAGTGGGCGAGGGAGGCTCGGACGAGATGAGATAATCATTATGATACAATGACTTATGATATCATTCGGATAAAACGTGCAGAGCAATTATATACACAATAAAATACCACTTTGCCATCGCCTCCCCTAGAACGCCCTAAAATCCTTAAATCGAGTCCCCTGAATTTAGCGAACCTCATTAAAATTGACACTTGAGCACTTACTTTAAGCCTTCACATCATACCCCCAAAGCAACAAATATAAAACACTTCTATTCGAGTACCATTGTTCCAACGCTTTTGAACGTTACAGCCGTTTTCATTCCAAGATGCTTTTTGATTATAACGCAAAGACTTAAAGTGATGAAGTTTATGCACTGCTTATAAGGCCTTGAAAGTCGGGTCCATTTAGGGAATGCATTCGATCCCGGATTTGCAAGGCCCACAATACACTTTAAACAAATCATAAAAATAAACAAATTTTATATTTTAATAGCTCCATTGAAAGGCTTTTAACCGGCTTAGATCTTTTATTATAGAGCACTTATTAATTACTATATAAGACTTTGAAACGTAGTATTCAATGCACTCGGCAAAATTCGTATTTTGCAATTATATATAATAGTTACAACGTTTTACAGGAATTACGAAAGGATATAATTTATATTTTAGGGATTATAATAAGGGATCTATTTCCTGATTCCCTAGAATCTTTTTTAACTTTATATCCTTGATATTACTATGTTAAGATTTGATGATTGGATAGATTAGAACTGCTTGCCGTGTCTGGAAGATACACATAGCACTTTAAAGTCTCCTTATACCATGCGAACACTGAGTTGATTGCTTCAGAAAGTTCTGCACTATTGGTTTTGTCGATGCAGCAAGTGTCGACCCAGGCGTATTTGAAACCGTCATATTTCGCCTGCTGACAACACCCAACTATCTTTGCGTAACTTCTAGAATTCTCCGTTCCTCTTGAAGAGAGCGTAAGTCTTGAAAGGATACTTAGTCCGAGCCCCATGGTGGTGAAAGAATAGCATAACTCGAATAGGTGGTAGTATGAAGCAGCCACATTTTCGAATGGATTCACTTGGTTTGAAGACCGAGTTCAACAAACAAGAAAGAATGCTACGGCCAATCCAAAGATGGCTCTATATGAAGAGCGGAAGCCAGCAAGCAGTATTCCAATCGAAGCGCGACTTACACTTATAAAAAAGTTTGAATAATACGCATTCCCCTGCAAGACGAATAATGCAAGACGTCGATAAAAACCGAGGGAACCAGAAAAGCCCCGCAAGGCTTCGCGCAGACAAGGTCACCAGCGACAAGATTATGACTGGTATCACGACGCCTAGAGTGGGGAGGCGAATGCAACTCAGTTCCTACGCGAGCAGTATACGAAAGTCGATTTTGGAGCGATGAGATAGATTAATTGAATAACGAGAACGATGATGTGGAAATAAGGTTGTGAAGAGAGGAAACAGGCGACGCGACGCGAGCCACCGAATTCGCACACTTGTAAATCATCACTCTGCAGATGCGGCAGGTCCAACCATGTACCGCTCTAGTTGTGGGGGCTAAGCCTTGCCGCGTGATAGCGAATGTATTTAATGACGATATAGCAAAAGATAATTAATAATCATATAAGTGTTAGTGTCTTGTCGATTATTCGGAGTTGCCCTGGGATGAGTGATGAAGGTTGTTTCACTTGACAGTAAAATAAGCAGAACACGAATATGGGCACCAAAGTTAGTAAGATTGACAGGAGTGACATTTCAGAATCGAAAAACAAGCGCATTAAATTCATTCTCCAATCTCGTATGTGCTAGTAAAGGGTACCTATAGCAGTCTTATCGTGCGTCACCACCATGAATATTATACACCAAACTCATTTATCACTAAGCCGTTATGCTCTTCGCCGGCACAAATCCACCGTGATATCTCATTCGATAGCATTTCTTGCTCATTCTTGCCCCCCCCATGTGTGAGATTTATTCTTTAGTTCCAGCAAGTCAATCCAGTACTCGTCCAGCCACAGCCGCACCACTCTTATCCTTCGTCTGCGTCTTCTTCAACGACTTCCCTAGTTGGATCTCCCCTAACAGCCCCGCCGGTCGTCCGGCTCCGGTCGGCGCGCCAACAGCGGGCATAGGTGGAGGTGGAGGAGGCCCACCAGGAGCTCCGGATCCCGGCATCGGTGGAGGAGGGGGTGGTCCGCCAAAGCTGGGCATAGGAGGTGGTGGAGGAGCGCCTCCACTTGGCATTGGTGGCGGGGGTGGAGGAGACGCGGGTGAATCTCTCATCGGTGCAGGGCTTGTGGGAGTCGAGCCTGTTCCACCAGTTGCCGAGAGAGGACGGGGAGGACCCATGGTACCGAAGAGAATGGAAGCAAGATGGCGAGCATTGCCTGCACCAGGACCCTCGTCATCAGAGGAGTCGTCCTCCTTGTCTGAACCGACGACGGACCATTCGTCTTCTTCGGGTCGGGCACGTGATCGGCTGCCTGTAGGTTGAGTAATGAGTGGTTCTGGAGCCTTAGCAGGCTCTTGAGGTGGTAGTCGATGGAAGGGGTTGTTGGATTGAGCCGAGGTTGACGCTGTGTCACCACCGGTCTGAAGCTTTTTGTAAAACGGATTTCGTGTCTCGGTGTCTGGACTGGCCATCGGAGGGAGAGAGGTGGTTGTAGCGGCAGGAGGAAGTGGTGGAACAGCAGCTGGGACAGGTGGCGGGGGTGGGGAGATCTCCTTTCTCTCAAACTCCTGACTGCTCTGTGTTGGTGTCGAAGCTTGAGGAGTAACTTGTTCTGGGCCATCGTCATCAGAAGAGTCATCATCGTCTATAGCCTCTAATTGACGCTGCAACTCTCTCTCACGAGCTTGTGCGGCTTCAATTTCAGCTCGTTGAGCGGCCAATCTAGACTCTTTTGCCTTTGCTTCCGCTTGAGCAGCCTTCTTTCTCCGCTTCTCTTCTTCCTTCTTCATCTTTCCGGCTTTGACTTGTTCCTCGAGCGCCTTAAGACGAGCGGCAGCGGCCTCGCGTTCTTTGGCGAGCTCAGCTTCTTGTCGAGCAGCATCATCCCTATAATCATTAGCGACGAATCATCAAAGCTGGAGAGCATGGCTTACTGGAGATCTTGTGTGGCAAGAATCTGAGCTTTCTGCTCTTCAAGCACTCTTTGTTCTTCTTCAGCCTTACGCTCGCTAGCATCACTCTTAGCAGCTTTTCGTGATGGCGGTGGAGGTGGCCTTCGAGAAGTTGGTGCAGTCGGGGCGGCGGCTGGAGCTGGAGGAGGAATTCCTTGTTCCTCGTTAATTCTGGCCTGTCTCTCAGCCTCGCGCTTGGCATCCTCCTCTTCCGCTTGTTTTAGTTTAGCAGCTCTCTCGTTCTTCTCACGCTCCAATCGTTGTTGAGTTGTCTCGTTTGGCTTTGACGGAGCTTTGATACCAAGAGCAGCAAGTCGCTCAGCCATACGCTGTTCAGCTTGTTGCTTAATGTATGCTGCCCGATCCTCAGGAGTCTTGTACTGTGCGTAAGTCCCGCCCGCCGCAGGAGCAGGAGCAGGAGCGGATCTCGCAGCGGGTGCCTCCACTGGTGGAGAGGCCTTTGCTGGACTGTCATATCGCGATAATGGGGCATCTGTGCGTGGTGTATCTCGAGTTGACCGACTTCTGTCTTCTGTTCTAACGCGTGCAGTACGGCTGGATCGTTGTAAGTCAAAGATAAAATCCTTGACCTCATCCTCGACGCCGAGCCCATCTTCCCATCGTCGCTTCTCATGTTCACTGGTGGAGTCGGCCGAGGTTTCTTTCAAACTGTCCTCGAGACCGCGAGAAAAGTCACGAACACTATCTTCAACATCTCTCACCATACGCTCATTGTTCTCCTTTTCATTTCTGATCTTGACATTCTCCTCTTCAAGTCGCTTAGGCGCATTGAGATCATCATTGTTAGCCTCAATCTTCCGTCCAGTCAAAGCAGCAGAACGCTGCTGCATCATAGCTTTAGCACGAGCCTTGAGTCGATCCGATTCTGTGATTGACCCTCCAGGACCTGTCCCAACAATCGAGGATGCACTGCCTGGATGAGCCTTGGCATCTTTGAGGCGGAATAGCTCAAGCTTCGCATCAGCAATACTGCGTTCTGTCTTTCGTACTTCTGACGCAATCTCGGGAAGTTTGTCAGTTAGAGACTGGAGTTGTCGCTTCATTATACGAGTTTCGGCCCCGGAATCCACGCTTCTTAAAGCGGCATCTGGGTGTGAATCAATGTCTTCTTGTATGCGACGGATGCGGCGGTACAGATCCTCAGCCTCACGGCGATCCTTTCGATCAAGAGCGTCATCCTCGTCCGCAGCATTCTCATCCTTGAAATCAATAGCATCGAGAAGCACCTGCTTTTCACGAATCTTTTTTCTCAATTGCTCTAGTGTTAAGTCGTCATTAGAAGTCGTTGATGCAGGTGACGAGGGTCGAGGTGAGTTGGGACCTCCGAGTCGTCTACGAGCGCTAGACTTGTATCCAACATCATCATCATTATTTTTGAAGACTGTAGCATCCTTTCGTCCAGTGTTGCCAAATCCAGAATCACCACGGAAAGAGTGGTTCTTTAGATAACTGACTCCGGTCTTCTGTGGTAACAAGCTTGCCCCAGAGTTCTTGCGAAAGTCGGACTCTTGTGAGAGCAGTGATTTAACAGTTCCAATAGACTCGCTGAAGTTGCGTGTCGAAGGAGGTACCAGCTCGGGAGGCAACTGAGAAGGCAGAGGATAGCCGTTGAGCTTCCGGTAAATTAAATGCATAGCGACGGCAAATTCATCCATGTTGAGTCGGCCTTTATTTCCGTGATCAGCGAGAGTCCAAACACGTTCCATGTCGGGTTTCTCAAGACCGCTTTGACCAAACACCTCAATCGCAACATCACCGCCAATGAAGCCTTTGCCAAATCCATCCCAAGCCTTAAAGACTGAGTCGTATCGTGTCTTTTCGTCTTTTGTGACTGCCCATGGAATGACCGCATTGCCCGACAGACCAGCTGTGGTAAAGTTGCCCTGCTCACGGCCCTGCTGAGGCATCATTCGAGATTGTAGGAGGTCAATATTAGGTAATCCGCTGGCAGGAGCATTCACAAGACCCCATTGTCCAGGGCGACCTGTAGGTTGGCTGTTTAGAGGCGCAATCATGCCTCCCATACCAGTCTGAGCTGGAGAGAGTCCTTGATTCTGGAATCCAGTAGGAATGGGTGGCATGGGCGGGCGAGGGCCATTATAGCCAGTAGCAGCAGGGTTTTGAAACCCAGTCGCGTTTTGCTGCATTCCACCCTGTTGAATCTGAGCAAATCCCGTCTGCATCGGTTGTTGGAATCCAGTTTGTTGTCCCTGGAAACCCTGCGGGAAAGTATTCTGCTGCCCAGGAAATCCCGTCATTTGCGCTTGGAGGAGTGAAGAATTGGATGGCATCGGCTGCGGCTGTTGAATGGTAGGTGGCGAGGCAGCATTCTGTCGAACGCTGAAATCTGGAGCATTTGTTCTTGGTGCCGGCTCTGGACCATCATCTGCCACGCCAAAGTTGATAATATCCACCATGCTCGAAACTTCATTTTTGATATTCTCGGGTAGTGTGGTAGGTAATTGCTTCCCCACAAGCTTTAGGTTACATAGGTACATTGCGAGAGCAAATTCGGGGAAATGTAGCTGTCCGGATCTTGTAGTATCTGCGAGGGTCCTACAACAGACATTAGCTTATATTACCTTGCAATCCTTCATCGGTGATGTCTCTCACCAGATCTGCGATAGTGAATTGCCATCTAGTTTGGATCGCAATAATAGATCCCTTGACTTATCGCCTGAGAGTGTTTGCCCATCCCCAACTGCAGACTTGAACAAAGTTTCGAATTTCGCCTGGTCTTGTGCCGTGATGAAGGATAGTCGTATATTTGGTATTCTTGCGCCTTTCGACTTTGAAGCTCTGCGACCTCTCGCAGGAGCTGCTGAAGGTGTTGCCTTGAAGCTATCAGCCATTGCCGCAAAGCCCGTAGGTTGTGGCTTCTGGACTGGAGCTGCTGGAGGCGGCTGGGCTTGTTGCTGGGGTTGACTTTGATACTGCTGTGGTATCTGCGGCATCGGCGGAGCTCCAGTCTGGAAGCTCTGTTGCTGCGGAGCTTGAGCATTGTTGAATGGTGATGGTTGACCAGCATAACCAGTCTGCTGTGGCTGCATCTGCTGGGGTTGGAATCCCGTCTGCTGATTTTGCATAGGATACCCAGTATAACTTGGTTGCAATGGAGCTTGTCCATATCCTGTCGGGTTCGGATTCAGGAAGTTCTGCGGTGGTTGTTGCTGCTGTTGCTGAGGCTGGAACGAGTTGTACTGCTGAGGGCCGCCCGGGCGACCGCTCTGGCCCCCCAGGTACGAGTTGGACCCGGAAAACATGATACGGATGGCAATGCACGCTCAAGTAGACGATGAAGTGGTATTACAAGGAAATGGCGAAAAGGTGAGATGGTTGTCTTCAATCTTCAGGGCGTGGCTGAGGCGGAATGACGAAGCTTTAGCGAGCTGTAAGAGGCAGCCGCGCTAAACCTTGTTCACAAACGCCGAACGTGGTCTTGCCGGATTTAACCATCCGTTGTATAAAATGCTGTAATCAATGTATGTGCCATACCAATCGCATTAAGAACAGCTCAATTGGTATTAATTTTCTGTTTTGAGGACTATTACAGGGTATCGAATGTCGCTTATGTTGTCCAAGGTCACATGATATCCCCAACCGGAGCAAGATGCTCGAGACAGTTTCAAGGCCAACTCTACGCCTGCCTGCTAATAGATGGTATCATAATCCGAACGACCCATTCATTACCGCCCTTCGCTAGTAGTTGCAAGTGATTTCCTTTTGACTAAGACTGCTTCTCCTGAACCCTCACACTGCCACATTCTTAGGGAATGAAGCTTTGTTGGCAGCCTTGCTCGCAGCAAGAGCCCCATGCAGAGAAAATTGAGTGGTGATGCCATCAACACGATGGGTAGAGTTGAGGTTCTTAACCAAAGTGATTTGGTAACATGTTGCTCCACCTTGGCGGGAAGTGATCGTGGACGAGGCAAGGAAGAATTCCCATATCTGAAAAGCTATTAGCAAAAGCACAATCGGCATTGTGTAGGATAACTCACCCTGTACCATCTGTTTCCATACTTTGCAACAACCTTTTCCTTGTTGGCCAACCAGTTTCTGTACCATCTCCAGAGAGTAGCAGAGTAGTGAACGCCGACAGTATCAAGACCCTTAACCTCCCATCCGGCACTCTCGAGAGCAGAGATGTAGTTGTTGAGGGGACACGAAGCATCAGCACCAGGGAAGATATACTTATTCATGAAAAGACCCCAGATGAGATCCTCGTACTGCCAGCTCTTTCTCAAACCAGCAACTTGGAGGTAGAATACTCCGTCGTCATCCATCATGTCATTGCATTGCTGTAAAAAGGTTGTTAGATGTCGCATACCAACGTGCTCGGCCATCTCAAGACAGGTGATCTTGTTGTACTTCCCCTCTGGGACAGGAATATCGCGGTAGTCCATGCAAAGAATTTTGCTCTGCTCCTCAGAGATACCAGCCTTTCGAAGTCCATTGTTACCCCAAGCTGTTTGGTTGCGGCCAAGAGTAATACCAGTTGCTTTGGCACCATAGTTGACTGAAGCAAATTTGGCAAGGGTGCCCCACCCGCAGCCAATGTCCAACAGTCTCTCGCCTTCCTTCAGACCGATCTTCTCGCAGACAATGGCCATCTTGTTATCTTGAAGTTGTTCGAGCGATTCTTCAACATTTGGGTCGGAAATGACACCAGACGTGTACACCATACGTGGTCCCAGGAACCACCCGTAGAAGTCATCACCGCGATCGTAGTGGTCTCGGACTTGTTCTTCATCTGCCAAGGGAGTTAGAGAAAATCATCGAACAAAGGTAGTGCTATGTATACCTTGAGAGCGAGTGTGCATAATAACTTCTGGTGCAAAAGAGAAAAAGACAAATTTGAAGAGCGACAGAGTAAATCTGAAGCTTGCCCAGTCGTGCCTGTACTCTAGTACTTCCAGGCAATCGCCGTTAAAGTCGACGTCGCCATCGAAGAACTTGGTATAGAAGGTTTCGTAAGGAATCTTGTTGTGTCCGCTGTACTTGGCCTTGTCCTCGGGGTTCTTGAATGTAAGGTAATGCTCAATGGGACGGCCCGGAAACTTGGCTTTCTCATTTTTGCGGGGACTGAATGACGATGCCAGATACCAGAAACTGATCAGGATAGGAACTGTAGTGAAGAAGCCGAAGAAGATGCTTGTCTTCAATCCACCACCGACTTTCCATGCGAAGTAAGTTGGCACACCGGCAACGAGGGAGATGAGGACGATATTGGAAAAGCTCTCGTTACCGGGGCCGTCTGCGGGAAGTGGAGCATTCTTGATGGAAGGATACTGTAAAAGTAAGTTAGCAGATGCTCAATTGGCAGTCGCAGAAGCTGTAAGGAATCGCAGAGGCCCTTGAAACACTGCGAGAGGGTGGGACATTGGAATCGAGGCCAGGTGGTGGTACTCACTGAGGTGGTCCTCACTCCACAGTCCTCGAACTTCTCGAATGTTGGTGTCGGTGCTTTGGGAGTCTCAATGAACTCGAACTCGCTCTCAGAGCCATTGATGCTCTGAGGTTTGGAGGACATGATTGCTGTCCTGCTCAATTGAAGTGTAAGAACAGTTCTCAACAATTTAAGCTGCGGTGAAGTTCGCAAGTCGAGGAGATGTGTTTTGTGTTTCACAGGCCGGCGGTCAACTTAGCCTAGCCCCACTTTAATAGAGGGTTCGCTGCAGATTTCCCCTGATCAACATGGCGTTGAGCTCGTCGAACCCGAATTGATAGGGTTAGGTAACATATCAATCGCATCTCACCTAAACGACGGTTGATTGACTCATGCCAGAGACGAAATGACTGAATTTTAAACATCCACAAACTGTAGACTCAGCAAACCTAGATATCGGCGTTAGGAACCCTTATCACGTGACTTATTATCCCTGTGCGATGGCTGAGGCCGATGGTATTTGTCGTAGGAGATGCTTAATTCAGCAAAGAGAGAGAACCATGCAGCTGAGCGATTAATGGAAAATGAGGAGAGACCCTTTGATTATTGGAAAATATACTCTAAACCCGTCATCATGACTCCACATACGTGAAGAAGACGCGACACGCTGATGCTACCCAACATTCAGGGGTCCATGCCGATCCACAACACTCGACGTCACGCGTTTCTGGGGAAATATAAATATCAATCTCGAATCCCAGAATCATCTTAGAATCTTCTAAATCTCTTTGTACTAGAATAAATACGACAATGGCGACCGAACAACCTACTCCTCAACAACGCTCAGACGTTGCCCTTCGTCTCGAGGATCTCGTCGAGTGCGTGAAGCATCTCTCCTGGTCTTCGATCAACAGCTGACAAGCAAACAGTGCTATCACTGAACATCCCCAATGGAGCCCACCACCAAACCCCAACCCAACCCTCTACCACATATGGGACTTCGTGATGCGGTCTAAATACATACTGAGCGAGTACGACAACATCAAAGCTGGTCGCCCCATCCAACACCCTAATCAGTTCCGAGGCGGTGCTGGTATGTCCCTTCACATCACTCACTCTCGCGTTTGAGGCTAACTCATGCAGGGTCTGGACCTGCAGCAGCTCTCAAATGCTTCCAGGATGTCTGTGGTCGTACCATGATGCTTGATATGATGGTGAATGATACAAGTGGAAGGACGGCTATGATCACAGGCAACACTGGCCCAGCTGTGAACTTTGGTCCTAGAGTCAAGGATGCAGTGAAGGCACTGAGAGATGCTTGTCCTGACGAGCACTTCATGGCTGGGTTGATGGGTTAAGTCACCTGATCTTGGGTATAAAAGCGTTCTGCTCTGCTCCGATTTACTCACGAAATGATTTATTGACCAATGAGTCGTCGCATTCGTCAATTTCAGGGCCAAATTTCGTCCAAGTGCCCTCGCTGAACTCCTCAATGCAACTTCTTTATTTATTTATATTTTTTATTACGCTCTGCCCTCGTGCTGCTGCTCGCATTAACAAAATATTTTCATTTATGTTCTCAGATGGTTAGTTTGAATTGGTCCTGTGCTAGAAGCTACCTAAGCAGGATATTCTTCGTCGCGGACGCACATAGGGACGTACCTTAGCCCTTTTGAGTGTCGATTTTTTCGCAACAGACCGTCGAACCCAGCTAAAAAGCTACTACTACAAACCTCGCAAATCCTGAAGACCATCGTCCTCAGCACACCACCACGATTGTGCACTCGTCTTCACGCTCCTTTCCTTTCTCACTTATCCTTTTCCTTATCAAGTTTTTCACAAGGCATGCGATTCGGCTCCTTCCACTCATTTGCCCATCTCTGAAAATGGTCGTCTATTCTTGATATACGCATAGTCAGGCCTAGTTTTCACGATCTTTACTAGAGTGTGGCCCCTTTTGTCTTAATGATATCGACTACGTGCAGCTTGCCTGATTCATTCAAGGCCAGAAACCATGCCTGGCCTTCTTGCACAGCCACCTCTTCTGAATTGAATTCTCACCTTGTGTCGATTCGTTGATGTCTTGGTGAAAGGGATTCCGGCGACAACAAGAATATCAATCGAGAATTTGAGTAAGGTGTCGCTCCTTCTTCGAATTGAGCCGCACCTGCCTTGGGCTGCAATTTAGTCGGGCATTAATCCCACCGCTTCACTGTGAAGACTTCCAGGCCGAGAAGTGAACTCTCGGTTCGTTTGATAATCAGCGTGAAAACTGATACTCTAATGGAACTCGACGGTACTCTAACTCTACTCTACTCTACTCAACCTACTCTAGAGTAACTCTGAGTACTAGAGTATTTTTTTGACACACTGTTGATAATGCTTTCTCGTTCTATCCTAAGTCTCATCCGCAATCTCTATAAAAAAAAAATCACTTCTCCCGGCGCAGTCTCCGCGATTACCTCGGCAGGTGTCCAAAAATCGAGTCATCATACATTTTCCGTCGCTCTTGTGAATTCTCGAGCTTGATGACCTTTATTAAGAATACCGGAGTTCGTTGATTGCGACGTCTACATACCATCCATCACAAACTTTGCGAGATTGCTTTGCTTCATTCAGGATGTCAAGACTCCACCTCGATTAATAAATATCAAAGCTCCAGCGTCTCAATCACGTGCTTCTTCTAAAACTCTACCAAAGCTTCGGATATTACAATTAGCTGAATGAATTGAACAGGCAAGTATCCTCGCAGATGAGATGAGGACCAATAACATCCTTTTCATCTCAACTTCCAATTCCAGCGTATTTTTTCGTCTGCTCCTCACACCACCGCCAGAACTCCCCCGCAAGCCCCGTCCCACCCTCCTCCTTCGTCTTCAAGCTCTCCAAAATATCCTTTCTCGGACTCGGATGCCACCTCCCCCACGGAACCGCCGTCCTCCCACCATCCTCACACTTCACCTCCTCACTCAGCCCAGCCCACAACTCCGTATATGCCCCCATCTTCGGCTCATGCATGATCGGCTTCAGCACCATCCTCACCGCCCACGGCAACCCATCCCAACTCTTCGTCGTCAAATTGCCCGGATTCTGCGCAACACACACAATACCCTCTCCACGGACCCGTCTATCGAACTCTGATGCAAGGAGCCAGTTCCCTGCCTTTGAAGCGCTGTAATTCCAAGCTTTATCCTTGTTGTAATTCCCGGGCGTTAGTTCAGCGAGCGAGACCCCGCCGGGGGGTCCGTTCATGTCGATGATGGAGGAATTTGCGAACACGACACGCACGCTAGCTTTTGGCGAGGATCTCGCGGTGCGGAGAAGAACGGGAAGCAGTAGTTTCGTGAAGAGGAAAGGGCCGAGACAGTTGGTTCCCATGTGTGCTTCGTGACCTTGTGCCGTTACGCTGCCGGCTGGGACGTGGGCGATACCTGCGTTGTTCCAGAGGACATCGAGGCGCGATTCTTGGGCCAGGAAGGTGGAGACGCAGGGTGGGATTGTAGCCAGATCACCGAGATCCAGAGCGAGACTTTTGATTTGCCCGGGACTGGCTGGGTGGAGGCCTTTTATCGTTTCGATAGCAGCGGCTACTTTGGTGGGAGAACGACTTGCGATGTAGACGGTGCCGCCTTTGGAGTAAAGGATCTTGACGACTTCGAGTCCAACGCCTGAATTCCCGCCGGTGACGATGAAGACTTTGCCGACGAGAGAAGAGATGTTCTTTTCGGTGAAGGCTGGACTTGGTGGGAAAACTTGTGTGATGGCTCCTCCCATGATTGATCAGATGAAAGAATGATTCGATAATAGGTTAAGATGATGATAGAGAGTAATAGATGAGAGATGAGAGAAATCAGGTGGGATAAAAGAGATGTACGCAAGAATGAATAAGCAGATCTATCTTGGAGATATATCAGCCGAAAACGAAGGGACATGAGAGGACTTATAAGGAAGCAGAATGTCAGACGATAAGGAAATGTATGAATGGTATAGATGCCTTTGGAAGTTGGGGTATTGCTATATGCTAAGAGTGACAAATGTCAGAATGCATTGACTGAACAGTGGTGGTTGAGGATCCACCCGAGTGCGACAGATCATTCGTCGAAGTGGTACTTGGGCCACAGCCTCTGAAGACTTCAGATACTGCTTCTGTGTGAAATCCATGATTAATTTAAAAACATGTGCGTAGCAACCTGGCTGTTATTTTGAGTTTGCTGATTGTCAATTCTTCATTGTCGTGGGATGCCGTCCCACAGCAGCTAGCCAGATGCAGTCTAGCACAGCGCCTTTCTGACACTTTGCCCCACTTTTCTGATTTCTGACAACCCGCCACAGTAATGTAGTGGTACGGAAATGAGGCGGGAAGAGGGATGGTTTCATTGCAGCTGCGAAGCCGCTGCCTAAATCTACAAAGTACTCTAGGGTGTCTAGCTGGTATTGTGCCTGAGGCCATCACAGCCACACGGGTCGATACAAATGTTGTGCCTTAGGCACCATTGCTCGTGTTCCCTGCCGCTTCATATCTTCGTACACCGAACCTCAATGCTCCATAGCAGGTTACCCCATAACTCTGCGACGAATTTCGACCACACCAATGTTCATTTCTATCTTTGGATCTGAGCAGTCGCTGCTCTGACCTGAGCCGAAGCCTGGACACCTGTCCCGGTCACGTGATAGACACTGGGTACATATATCCTCAGCTACACCGCTAGTTAGGACCATCATGAATTATATACACTTTACCCACACACCATAGCCTTACACCGCGATAGCACCGTAATGGGCCTAAGGTTCTCCAAAGCTTTCCCTACATATTAAACCGTCTCGACGCAACGTGCTGGCCATCTGTCGAACTGACCATCATGCTATGCAAAGTGTGTCGTGATGGTCTAGAGGGCATTTGGGATCCCTCTAGAGCCAAGAGGGTATGTCGCATTAGTGAGTGGAAGACAGAAGACGGCAGAGAAGATCAGCCAGACAGTGCAGAGCCTGAAGCAAATATCGCCTCAGTGGATGATTCCTCGTCAGGTGAAGGAGATCTACAACACCCCAGAGTCTGGATGTTTGGCCACCATGCCACAGAAGAGTCCTTTTTGGACTCCGTGCAAAATGGCTGCGTCCAGTGCAATAGGTTCGCTCCCCGCGAGATGTTCGGAAAGGCGAACCCAATGCTTGCGCGACTGGGATGGTTTTCGTTGTTCTCAGTCTATCTTAACACGGCCTCACCCTCGGTCATGTGTGTGTACGTCCTCGACTTGTCTGGTGGGTTTGAGATGATTCCTCACGTCGGTATGTGTTTTCCTTGGGCTCTTCTTGCATATATACTCGCGTGCAGGCTGACTGTGCCTGGCGAGATGGGGACCCGGATCTCAACCTCGATATCGGGCCGTCGACTGAAGACGAGACGACGTGGCGCTTGGTACAGCGCTGGTTGGCACAGTGCCTCGATTCGCACGAGGCCTGCAATGAGAGAGCCGCTGCCGACTTTGTCCCCACCCGGCTCCTCGAGCTGAAGAGAGCCGCTTCTGCGGAGGCAGAGAGGACGTTCCGCCTCGTTCACGCTGAGCAGGTCACGCCGAGCGCGAAGTATATGACGCTGAGCTACTGCTGGGGAACCCGGCAGGGGGACCAGGATCAAAAGCTCACGCGGTCGTCGCTCCAACAGCTCACAGAATATCAGCCCATCAACCGCCTCCCCAAGACGTTTCGTGATGCCTTCACCATGGTCGAGCGGTTGGGTGTGCAGTACTTGTGGATCGACCGCTTCTGCATCATCCAGGATTCTCCCGAGGACTGGCATACTGAGGCGTCGACCATGTGTGATGTGTACAGTCACTCCTTTCTCAACATCTCGGCCTTGGCTGCCGCACACGATGACGCCGGCTGCTTCTTCACAAGCGACCCATCGATGGTTACAGCGACGGTGTTCAACCTCTGCGTCACGGATCCCAATAAACCTGAGCCCTACCGCTTCCTGTTGGAGAAGGGCTGGGCGTGGAGACTGGCATTTGAGAGTGAGCCGCTTCTGAGACGCGGGTGGACGGTGCAGGAGCGACTCCTAGCACCGCGCGTCGTGCACTTTGGGCGCAAGCAAGTCTTCTGGGAGTGCCATGGCACGAGCTGCTGCGAAGTGCATCCGCGCACCGTCGCCGCGTGGGATCCCCAGTTTCCCTCGGGAAAAGATCTGGTCTCAGATGGTAAGCGCGTACACGCCTGGAAGCACCTACTCGGCTCGATGGACCGCTTCGGCATCGACGATGACCTCCAACAACTTTTCGAGGACTGGCGCGGCGTGCAAATGCTATATGCGACCTGCCAGCTTACTGTCCCGGGCGATAAGCTCGTAGCACTATCGGGCATAGCTAAAGACATGAAGCGGCGGATGGCCAAGCTTGGATGCAAGTCGACAGAATACTTTGCCGGCCTGTGGCGCCACGATATGCCGCGATGTCTGCTCTGGTACGTCTGTGGTAAGGCGAAGAGGCCGCTGGCCTACCGGGCCCCTTCCTGGTCGTGGGCGGCGGTCGACGGGGAGGTGCTCTTCCAACCTTGGGCCACGGTACTGGAAGACCGCCAAGACACTATCATTGCCTCTCTTGTTAGCGTGGCGACGACGCATAAGGGGGACGACACTGGTCCGGTCACCGGCGGGTCCCTAACGCTCAGGGGCCTTCTTGTGAGTGCCAGACTAGACCTCAATGACAAGCGGACTCGCTTTTATGAGAATCAGATACCGATCGAACGAATTGAGGACCTAGATCTCGGCAAGCTCGGCGAGATCGGCGTCTTGGCTGATTCGCCGGAACATTTTGACATCGACAGTTCGGTATATTTCGATACGGTTCAGGATATTTGTGAGCACGTCTTTTGCCTGCCAATCACAATGCACTTATCCTGGAAATACAACTTAGAACCCAATGATACTTGGGAAATTCATGGGCTGGCTTTATCTCGCGGTCTTGATGGGCGTTATTCTCGCGTCGGATATTTCTGCTCGTCACGACGAGGCAGCGAGGCAGATACCCATGCACTAATTCACAAGCTTTCGGAAGTTGATGTTGAGATTATCTAAACGAAACAATCTTTTGGGTCTATAAGCAGGTCGCTAGCTGCGCATCTTGAATCTGTATAGGTGGTTGGAGCCTTGAAGATGTTGTTTTAGCCAGGTTTGGGGACTGGAAACATTGACCGAAGTACTGAGTGTCGTATAGATAGATCTCTATCCTAACGCAAAGTTCATTTGATAGTGCGCCTACCTGTTATTCAGTACTAATGGTAGTAGTGAGGTGTCAGCAGTGTGAACGCTGCAATTTGGTTGGCCTATAGGCATGCGTTTGACTCCACACTTTCGAGCCCCGCATTATCGCAAGGGGAGATGCAATGGTCATTCTAACTGCGGCATAGGAAAACCACCTCTAAGCTTTGAAACTAGAATCAACATCCACGAAGTTATATCGAGGTAAAACAAGGAGCTGGTTCTGCTTTTCCGGATTCTCGCTAATCTCTGGGAAGCGAAATGGTCTGGTGAGATCGCCCAAGTACTATTCTATTATTTTACACCACAATCGCATACAAATTAATAGGAAAATACATTATTTGACCTTTCAAAACCTTATAATATTATTAGATTTATCGGATTCGTCCTAATCGTTTTCGCTTCCGCTGACTGGGAGCGATTAAGCTTTAGGAGCTCGCTTAGGGGCTTTGGGGCACGGGTGGCAGGTCCGGTGGACGTACCTTTGCTAACCGCTCCGTCTCAAATGTAAGAATCCTTCATTAAGCACCAATTTCGATAAGATATCTCTTGTCAAACTTGGCCGATGCAGGCTCTGAAAATAGCTAATATTGAATAATTGGTAGTAGACCCATGTTTTAGAAGGAGCTACCAAGCTCTTACTAAAGCACAACTACAAATTAGAAGAAACGAAAATTTAAATAGAAGCTAGTCTCGAAACTGGACTTTAAACTAACAAATACAGGTGGAGAAAAATAAAAGATTACAGCCCCTATAATTATTCTCAAAGTCAATTGCAATGTAACTCATGATGAGACGCCGACCGATACCCTAGGTAATATCTATGAAAGAACGTTTGGGGATTTAAGTCGTGTTATTGTGTGAGGTCTATTAACCTTTAGCAATATATAAAGTTATTATGATTATAGGATTTGCGTAATGCAAGGTAATAGATATATTCCTGATCCAATTCGTTGACGAGAATGTCAGGCTGATATTCAGGATAGATGTGCATTTACTCTTGAATTAAATAGAGCTGAATGATGTTCTTACCTTTGCCAGAACCACGAAATATTGCATCGGAGGTCCCGGATTACGAAAATTGTCAGAGGGTTCGTGGGGTCGTATGTCAAAGGATTTAGCCCAACGAGAACACTGAAGGGCAGGCTGGCCGGCACGCTTGAACTGTTTGTGCTCATGTCTGCAATTCTTTGTCGCCCAGCTCACAGCTGGAGCTAATATTGAGATCCCCTCAAATAGTCGGCGAATATGAGTCCAGTGAAGGTCAGGATGAGTATGCACTCACATTATGAACATACGTGGAGCTTCATGTCTCAGCGACCTCTCCTTGAAATTAGCCAGATATCCAGGACACAGAAATTTGACGGAGCATATTTGCATCTTGTACGCTCGTTAGCGACGATGGCCGAGCAGTGATTGGGGCTGTGTGTTTTGTGAAATCAAACTCGTCAAATAAAAACGCCTAGCAAGCTCACCAGTGCATCCTTGCTTACAAATGAATCGCATAGCATGAGAGCCTTGAGCACAAGGCTCTGTAATTACTCATCGGCGCCGTTAGGAGCCCTCCTGACGCACCGCTGCTCTGCACTTGCAGTTACACTAACAATTTTCTAACTGAGTCGCGGTTCAGATAACACGTGCTGGATAGAATTTCTGGTTTGGCCACCCACTCTAGACCCTTGAGGCTCACAATCCATCCTAACTCCGGATTATCTATTTCCAATACGCTAGGGCCGACTGAAGCGATGGTTTTCTTTCTTTATTGAAACTCAGCATTATTTTGACTGCTAATAGGATTGGTTCCGCGAAGGGGGACCAGGTCAGCTGGTCCAAACCGTGCCGCTTCGCCAAGAGCTTCTACGCCCGATTACTGATGGCAGATCTTTCCTAATGGCTGCATTTATCTGTGGTTGCATTGCGTTATCGTGAGTCTCCAAGCGAACGCCCTATTCGCTTGCGAAAGGGCGGGCGTCACTACCCTAGCATGTCTGCCTCGGCCGAGCCTCGTGGGAAAATGGGGCTGGAAATGATTCGTTGACGATGATATCGATCAAGGTAGCTTGTGTTTCTTTTTCAGGCGGGGCTTATATACCAGCCTGGTGGCAGCTGTCCCACAAAAGAGACTTTTCCTCGTAGGTGAATTTACCATTTGGGAAGAATTTCAAAGATTTCCTAGACAGGTACTTATAATATCATGTCCTGCGTTCCAGGCATAAACTGTGCACTCCCTCTCACCACCACATTCACTCCTCAACCCTCCTGTCTCTCCGATATCTACTGGACAACACCCTCTAGCGCTGAGGATTATTTCTTGTCTCTCGGTCCAGGCTCATCCTCAGCAACAGATTGCTATCCCGTTGGGTGGTTTTCTAGCTCTCAATACTTCTCGCCCGGCGTCTGTCCATCAGGCTATACGATCGCATGCTACACCACAGACTCAGCCTCTCTCGGAGTAGAAACACAAGCAACATGCTGTCCCTCTTCCTACTCCTGCCATATAAATATCACACTCCCATATTACAGTACCTACTCATGTACTCAAGCGGGTAATGGTACGTCAATGTTTCGAGCGACGACCATAGACAATCAAGGAGACACGACGATCAATACTGTGACCCTCACATCTCCATATGGATTCAATGCCTTTGGTGTGTCGATAAGGTGGAAATCTGTTGACGCGGTCACGAAATGGAAACCAACAATGGGACCTGCGAGTCAGATTCAAGCATTTCAATATCCGTATACTTACGTTCCCGGCGCGGCTACGGCTACATCAACAAACCCCTCGAATACGAATATCGGAAACCAACCAAGCAATGGAAATGGAGGCGGCCTGTCTGTAGGGGCAAAGGCTGGAATAGGGATAGGTGCTGTCGCGTTTGTTGGAATCTGTTGTGGATTCTTAGCTTTCTTTTGCCTTCCTAAGCTGAAGAGAAATCATGGAGGAAAAAGGGCGGATCCTGTAGCGCTTGAAGGATTTCCACAGGGTGACGGGAATCATCATACGAGATATGCAAGGGGTCCGGAAACAGGACCCTATCGCCAAGATGGCTACGATTAAAGTTATAGAAAGCTATGACAAAAAGGTAATACATTGGTTATGGCAGGAAGAAATGTTGGAGTCGTTTTGGATGCTGCACATTTTCATCAAGTCAGAGAGATTAAGTAGGCAGTAGTATATCGTGTTTTTATTGATATGTATGCGATCAAAGCTCCCTAAACGAAAGACTTATTCTCGGATAAGAACGGACTGAAAGAGGTTCTGAAGATTGGTTTCGTAATAATTTGAACCGTAGCACTGACATAAACAAGCTTGTCAGGGCTTGAAGGCTTTGGAAAGGCTCTGGAACGGCTAAGTTCTAACCAAGAAACGTCTTCAAGCCATCATCTACATCAAGAACGATGATTTATAGAGACTACCGTTTTTGGACTCCATGTAGCCCACATGCGCCAAGGCCTTCTTGTTGGGGAGCCAAGACTCTATCATCGTGAAATGTGGTGTTAGCAAAGGGGCTGCGTACAAGCTCGCTCAACCCCCGGAACGCTGGCATTAGCACCCTTCTATCTTCTCTAGATGAAGCTATGATTACTCTTTTAAGATTATTTTCGTGATTATCGTGTTTAATTATGATCTCATTAACGTTGGCTTTCACATTCGGCCTTTTAAAGGTTTGTCCTCCAGCTTGATACTCCCCACCCCTGGCTTCGTCTTATCTTGACAAAAAGTACAACAAACAGCGGAGAGAATAGGGGTTCCAAACTACTAGTGGAAACCAGCCGTGTCTCAGTTATCGTTCTAATAGGAGCATAGTCCACAGTCATTTCATGAGGAAATGGTTGTCGATGAGAATTATTTGTGATTCACGCACTCAAGAGAGCGCTAGCGGGGTATCTTGAGGCTGTGTTGGAATGAACCGCGCAGTTTTTCAACATTTAGTTCTAGAGGCTAGAGCAAGCTAAATTTACTTTTTCTCAAGTTCTAATCCCTTCAGAATTCGAATACTTTCGTTTATGCTTTCCTTTATGATTTCTCTCACCTCCAGGTCATGTGCCGTTACATGTTCTCTTCTTTCAGGCTGTGGCTTCTCAAAGTATGCAGGTCTCGGCTTCGTGAGCCTCTTAGACCTTCGCCTGGTTGGCTGACTTCGATTTCTTTTCACCTGCTGAGACTCTAGTGTCATAGAACCCTGACTGCCTGAATCACTTTTACTTCGTAGCTCCAGCTGGTCCTCGTTAAAGTCCTTAAAGTCTTTGGAATCGTTCGGACTCGTTTCTACTCCCTTGCCGAATGACTTCTGCTCCTTCTGCAGTGTATCTAACTTTACAGCAAAGCTTTCAAACTCTTTACGTAGAGCTTCGTTCCGACCAAGATCCAAAGGAAGTTCGTGCTCCTGCATGAACTTCTCGAGCACAGCAGCAATATCCTGCCATGCTGCACCGTGGCCTGAGAAACCCCATCCATGTTCGAAAAGCTTGTCGTGCGTGAAAGACCAAAATCCATAATGCCACAGATACGCATGAATCATATCATGAAGGAGCCTGCCTAAAACTCCCGCTTTCAATGATGATGACGTATCATCAAGTATGATAGGTAACCTTCCACCATGAGCGAGACCTTTGCAACATGTATTGACAGGCGAATTTGAGCGTTCGATCTTAGTTATCACACCATATCTGAGGCTGCGTTCGAAAAAGAGATCATCGAACAAGTGGAAAAACTTTTCAACGAGATGCTCAGTTATTAGCTCGTTCGAGGAGAAGTCGATGAGTTGGTTGGCTCGTTCAATGCCGCTCGCTTGTGTTGAGGTCATTCCGTTCCGAAAGTTCGCGGCATCTGTTACTCTTGCAAGCAGGTCTGAAGGGCTATGCCCATGGACATGCAGTTTGCTATGGATCGAGCTGGACATTGTGTGAAGTGTGAGTATGGCTCTGCGTCTGAGTTTATCCGTCTGCATTGTAGATGCAAACCACCTCTTTTATAGGAGCGACACATCTTCCTGTGACTGAGACGTTGTCGTGAGTATTTAGAGCTAGCTGATAGGTGAATTTTACAGAGGTTGTAAGAAAGATTTGAATAATGCAGTTCCTCGGCTGAGCAGCCTATTATTTTTCTAAAGATGAACATTTAATAACATGGTTTTACGTTCAATAGTCTCGCTAAGTCGCTCTGCATAAATCATGCAGCATGTCTCAAATCAAGCAGAAGATCAACATATCTCGGCTCACGGCAAGCTCTTTCGATAACTCTGACGATCTCATCAAATGGGCAGGCATGACCCGGGGCCCGTGGGCCTCCTGTGGCATCTGCGTGAAAACAGGATCAGCACTGATAAACTATCAAAAAAGCATGGGTAGAGCGCGGCACGGGTTGCGGCTGACCAAGGGTATCCATATGGGTAGGTGCCCATAGGGAGGGTAATCGATATTTTATTACCCGTTAGGTCAAAAATGCGTAGAATACCCGGGGGTTACCCTATCACGTGAAATAAATTTTTCTTATTGGCTAGACTAGCTTTAGTGAGGCTAGGAAAGGCAAATGTAGTCCTAATTAGGTAATTATCTAGCCAAATTAGGTATACACGTGACGGAAATACACGTGCCGGGTATGCTGTTAGTACTTATAGCTATAGTGGGTAGACCTCTCAAAACTGTACCTATTACTCTACCGACCCATGGGTAGTTTATTTTGCCAAATGGGTGCCCATACCCACCCGTGCCGCGCTCTAAGCATGGGCCATTTTATGAAGCATAGTGCTGATGTATCCTTTTAGTGTCTGAGACAAATCTTCGCCCCTGTCATCCCGAGTGTAAAATGGAATTTTGGCAGGGTCTGGTGAAGTTTCCGTTATCTGCGCGTTGTACCCTGATCTCGAACTAGGCACCGGCGTAAAACTGAGAAAGTAATGTCCAAATAATAGCCCACCAAAGAATAGATTGTCAAACAATTTACCTAACTAATCTAGATTAGCTTCTGTGAGCCATGTTCCGAAGGCAAGTGCGTTATAAAGTTGAGCTCCACGCTGGGAAAGTATGCAATCACGTCGTCGAGCACTTGCCTTGACAGAATTGACAGGATCTTGGCTTGAGTGGCAACCAACGCGAAATTGGTAGGAGATAGGAAGGTGATTGCAATTGCCGTATTAACGTCGGCAAAGCGGATTGACGGCAGGCAAGATAGCTCTCTGGAAAGTCTCTTGCCGGGACTATTGGATGCTGATAGGGCGGATGAGATGTCAGTGATACGCAGTTGAATGATCTGGAGGGCAAAGGTATTATTCGTTTGGCGGAGATTAGGCCCAAAGTAACAGCATATCTAAGATACGCTTATAGACGCAATGCACCAACGATCGTAAAATGAACTTATTCTCGAACTTTCCGTGTTAGTTGATGGGCCACGGACAGAAACGCATTCGAATCTCGAGAGGATTATTTATAGAGCCCGAGCCGACTAAGTGTGATTTTCTGATTCGACACTGCAATAAACCATACGCTCGAGCTAAAGCATATCTCGCAAAAATCATTGAAAATTTACATCATACTTATTCACTAGCAAACTGAAAAGCTTCGAAGTCTATCTATCTTTTTAAATTGGAGTTTATTCGCCATCGCATCTAAGGCGCTTCCACCGACCACGTTCAAGCCTCAAATCATTCTGCGTGAAGCCCCATCTACCCAAATCTTTGAAGTGCGGATTTCCCCATTCTCTCAGCTCATCTACCAGCGATCCGCACCTCTCTAATTTCAATGGCAGGTCCAAGTAGCTCGGGTCTTGTAAACATAATTTGAGTGCATATGCAGCATCTTGCCAAGCAAATCCATGTTCCTTTCCAAGTAGCCGCAAACTGCCCTTACAAGAAGGTGTAAAACATGTGTAGAAATCGAAGAAGCAATGTAGCATCTCATGTAGTAGCGTGCCTAAGCCCCAAAGCCTCCTTTCACGATCATTCTTCAAATGCGTGGCTTCGTGTATCCGAATAGTACCATAAACCCCTTCCGCTCTCCCGTCAACCATTATTCCGTGTGTTGACGATTCCCCAAACTCTCCTAGCTTCTTACCATCCTTGCCAGTAAGGATAATGGTACATCGAAGCTTCAACAAACCACCGAAAAACATATCATCGAAGAAGCGGAAGTAGGCGTTAACAATCATTGACTCGCTATATCGGCCTGTATTTCGAGTACTGAACACGCTCTTCGATCGATAACGAGCTAACGCAGTCTTTTGCCTCAGATTTAAGTCTTGTTCTCTTCGTCTAGTGTAGCCTATGACTTTCATCGCCACGTCGGGAGCCGAATGATGGCCTTTCGATAAAGAACTTGTAGGAAGATGGCGATGACCCACTGTAGAGGGTTTTAGACTTCTGTTGCTGGTCATCAACTCCCAACACGTCCTTTAGAGCCTTGAGCATGGATATCCTACCGTCGCGAGAGGAAATTTCTGGGAGAGTTTCTCGAGGATCAGAGTGTAGCGTAAGTGGCTTTTCAGCATGTATTTCGACCCATTATCATTTTTCATTTAATAATATTGTTTATGATCATATAGGACAGAGTGAATAAAAAGGACACATTGGTTATTGTTGAATAATGAGTTTGAAAACAGCTTGGCATGTGAATGAAGTCAGACATTCTTCATGACTCTACATAATTAGAACACCAATTCCCATCCACAAAGACTACATTATCTTCCTTCGATCTTCGTTGATAGATATCCATTCGTGCACGTTTCCTTACCTGTTCATTCACTTCAAGCATTCAAAATTAGAGCGCGGCACGGGTAGCGGCTAACCGAGGGTGCCCACATGAGTGGGTGCCCATAGGTCGGGTATTATCAAATTTTACACCCGATGGGTCGAGTAGAGTAGCTTTTAAACTACCTAGGGTACTCGCGGATTACCCTATCACGTGGAATAAGCTCTTCTTATTGGCTAGATTAGCTTTAGTAGGGCTAAGAGTGTCAAATAATATCACGTGTAGTTTTAATTAGGCAACTATCTAGCCAAATTAAATATATACGTGATAGAAATGTACGTGCCGGGTACTAAAGGGGTACCCACGGGCATAGCGGGTAAGCCTCTTAAATTTATACCCATTACCCTACCCACTTATGGGTAGTTTTTTCTATCTAATGGGAACCTATACCCACCCGTGCCGCGCTCTATGAATCAAAATACACTGTGCAAATGGTCTGTCCTCATATTCGATCTACGCAATGGACTTACAGCGCATATGTTCGTAGATTATAGGCTGGTGGATTACTTAACTGCAGCCTTGTGTCTAAACTCATGCAAATATCATCGTGACGAGCTCTCCTATCTGCCTCGCTGCTACCATCATTCGGGGCTTCCATTTCCTCTACCTCATCGCTGTAATCATAAACAGCTCCCATAGCCTCCCTTTTCATAATATGCTCGACATAACAATCCCCAATGTGCTCGTGGTGTGATCCTACTGGTCGTAACACCAAAGGTACATCACATCCGAAGATCACACACACAAAGTCGCCTGATGCAACCCACCTCCACCCTTTCCCAAGCATTTTATTGGCCATCAAAAACAAAAACACCTTCCATGCAGCTGTTCCCATAGAAGGTAAAAGAATGACATGACTACATCACAACACTCTTTAATCAAACTTTCATTCAACTCCAAGCCTTCTTCCAAATCTGGCTACTCTCCTGTATCAGAATCAAGCCAAGCTTTCCACCACTTGAAAAGTTCATGATCATTTCTCTCACTCATCCCTGCGATTAGCATGTCCTAGAGATCTTGCTCTCTTGCTTTATAAGTTGTGTGGCAGTCTTCAACCGAAACAAGTACCTAATAGAGATTCAAACCTTTAAGATTTGTAACGCCAGGCATAGTCTCATGAGAGGAGAGGGCTTCCAAGTTGATAGCCCACGTTCTTCTCACGTGAGCGCTACATAGATACCTAATATAGTCTTAAATATTAAGAGTACAAAAATAGAGCACACGTCCTTAAGTGATGCATCACAGCCAACGATCAAGCACTCAATCTTCAGTCTGGCTCCCCAGTCCTGTTTTACTGTGAATTACATTGAACTCTTTCCGTACCCTCCTCCTCCTCCTCATCGTCCTCCACTTCCTCCACTCTCTCCCACTTCTGACCGTCAGGCTCGTCTATTTCCCTACCACCACTACTTGGCATGGGGCGTTTTTCGTGACCGTAAAATAGTGGACTGGGGCATGTCCGGTTCGAAGCAGATTCTGGAGAGTTTGAAGTCCAACGTTCTGCACGTTCGTCACGAATAGATACTTGGGCAGTCCGCTTCGTCTGTCCGAAAGAAAATCTGGATGCGTTTGACGTTGAGCGCGTCGCCTTTGCGGTGGGAGAAGATGGAGTGGTACCCTTCGCTTGAGCAGCAGGGGAATATACTGGAATGGTACGATTTGCCTCAGCTTGAGAATAGTCTCGTGGAGATTCTCGTGGAGATTCTCGAGTAGAAAGTTGTTGAGCAGAACCATATTTAGCCCGATTCCAGTTAGGTGGCGACCTATTTGAGGAACTGGGGGATGTTTGAGCTTGCGGACCAGGGCGACGAATCCACTTTGTTACCAGAAGGTCCACGTCGCTTTTCCTCGGTCGTCGCCGGTACTTCCGTCACTTCAGTTATAAATGGGTCTTTGGAATAGTTTCGCTCTACCTCGCTAATGGAGTCGCTGTTTGGCCTATCTAGTAAGAGCCGTGGTACAGCGTTCTTGAGCAGAACCATTGCATTCGTGGTTGACGAACCCTGGCTCGAATCGGTAGAGATGTCTCCTGGAAGGTACACTGTGCTTTCTTCGACATTTTTGGCAGTTGATCGGTGCTTATCTTTCCTGAATTTCAGAGCGGCATTTTCTTTCTGTATAGACTCGAGGGCTTCCAATGTGCGTTCGCGTTCTCGGAGCAAGTTCTTGAGAATAGCTCGCTGTAGTGAACTGCACGCTAAGTTAGCTCCCAGATATCATGGTACTTTAAATTTATCTGTCCTACTTATCATCGTTCCGCAGGATTTGGAGCATGAGGCTCAGCGTTGCCTTCTGGCATTCGAGAGTCGCTTTGACGCCTTTAACTTTGTTCTTTCGAAAAATCCACTTGACCTTTGTCGTAAACCTAGCCATCTTGGTGTTGGCATCTTCGGCGGTTGCTATCATCTCGTCGATGTCCTTGAACAACACTTGGCATATCTGCATGATGACCTCAATGCCACAAATCAACTGATTCGAAGCAGTGCGGTCAGCATCGGGGACATTAAGTTTTTTGCTCAACTCATCTAACACAATGTAAAATCCGTTGAGATCAATGGCTATGACTTCGATATCATCGAACGTGCTCCCGAATTGGTCGACCACGTCGTGCAGCCTTGAGGCCAATGCGACTCCTGCAGATGCGATGCCAACGATACTGGCAATCGCTCCTAGCACTTCTACCATGGCTTATAGAAACCTCCGTTCTTAAAGTCTCGATAATATCGTAAACCAAAACTCGAAAAGTTCATAGCGTGGTTGTCGGAAGGACTTGGGATGAGGCGTGAATTTAGATTGACGATCGTCTAGAGTCAGCCTCATAAGGCTCTATTAACCCAAAAGCTCTAGGTGCAGCGAGCTAACCCCCGACGGCCAGTATGAAGCGCCATGAGTACCTGGGCTATCTGTGCTTCTCATAGGGGCCGAAGCGAGTAGAGGAGTAATGTTTTTCTCGCCTGTGGTTTGTCCAGATTGATAAATGGAGTCCTGCAACATCTTTTTATATGTAAACGATGCACAGCCAACAGCATCAATCAAATGCAACTATAAGGCATATCTGCGTCAGATATGAAAGTTCTCGTAGTTCAGTGTTAGCTTCAGGTACGTCGTTGAACAGTCATGTATACAACATTTTCCATCAGCCTCGACACATAGAAGAGTACAATGCCATCTTTATAACTATTTTTCTATTTTCCAAGGGTACTCAATACGATTTAGAGAAGATGGATATTACATTATAGCATTAGAGATACATGAGCTCATCATAGCCCGAGATCTTCATGGGTAAGATTGGCTTTGAATATAGAATATTAAAACGAGCATTAATGATACTTAGTGCTTCGATTAAGGAACAGGGAAGACGGGTGAGATCGATTCGCTTAGTTTTGAACCAGCGTAAGACTTCAATAATAACTTTGAGTATACTACGGATACATGTAGTCAATTGCAGCCTTTAGTATTAGTTTATTAAATGGGTCAGATGAGTGCAGGAATATTCAGCGGTTTTAAGTTGTCTTTGCTGCAGCACTCTCGACGTATCTCTTGCGCAAACGCAAGCCTCGGCGTAGGAAGGGCAGCGAAACTTGGAAACGGCATTCGTGAGAAAACTGAGGTCCCCTTTTCATTCTCGTGCTCAAACGTCTCCGTCTCTATTAGCGCCTAAAACCCCAGTAATAAGAATCTTACCCACCAATTGCAGCTCTCTGTTTGCAAAACTTCCAGGGGTATCAAGTAGCTAGTGAGCAAAAATAAACTGCTAAATGCAACGCATACCAACACCCTCCCTTATTTATCGCTTGGGCACTGAACTTCAGCTCTCATCTTATACAGCCCTTGCTCTTCAAGACAATACCTAGACCACTTCTTCCACAGGCTCTCTTGGTTTGTTTCTAGGGGTATGCTGATGTTCATCTTCCATGCTCTCTGGCTCTCCAAAAACCACGCTTGTAGCCAGCCTCAGCACTCCGTCAATAGGCTTCTCCACCGCAACCGCCATAGCAAGCGATTCTGGATTTCCGAAATCAGGGACAGACAGTAGCAGCAGACCACTAAACCAGAGAACCGTCATCAGTACGTGCCCCGTACATCATAGAGTGTAGTGAATCCCGAGGTACTCACAAAGCAATAAACCCCAATATCACCGCCGCCGTGACCGATGCGGGCAGAGAGCAAGAACCCCGACATCTATCCACCTCATGCGCGATCAAGCTCAATGATACCAGCAGGCCGAGAAGAATAGTTCCATCTATGACGGCCGCGATTCCCTTCTTGATCCACGTCTCTTGTGCCCTCGCAGATACACCCTTCAATCTGGGATGCACGACCTCAATCCTTACGACCACAACCTGACTCCCAAAATGCGATCCGAGAACCACTACCTGCCGGGCGATCGCAAAAGAGAGGAAGGTGATGGCAGCGGCGTAGTGAGGGCCATGCACGACAAAGATGATGAATGCGGGAAGGGAAAGAATGAGTGCGAGGCTTCGGAGTAAGAGGGTTGGGTTGAAGGTTGTGGAGAAGGGACGGGTGGGGGATGTGGTTGCGAAGCCGTAGAGGAAAGGGGTTTCTTCGTCCTCGTCGTTGGAGTCGAGTGAGTTGCGGCGAGGGTCGGCGAGGAGGGGAGTTCGTGACGAGGCCATGGTGCGATGACGGTGGTACCTACTGAGTAGCGTAAAGTCTATCGAGATAGAGACCCGACGAGATCATATGGTGTTGTCTTGCGGTCGCAATCGTGGCGCTTGGGGGCTCCAATCACGACCCCGCCAACCCTGAAAAATACCCCGCGTGTAGTGCGTGGGGAAAATGGCCTCATATCCACTTGATTTTACCTCGAAGCTTTGTTAAGGTGCACTTCGGAGGATAATTCAAAAATCGTAGGCCATAAAAACCATATATAAAGGATAATTTTTGCACTAGGTTCTTAGTGAACGGCTAAGATAATACTCTAGCCTGCAGGGAGGCAAGCTAATGAACATGGATGACACGATCTACACAACGATTCGGCATTCCCAAAAAAAAGAAATCATTGGAATTCTATTCTCACGTCTAAAGTATGTGGAGGATGGTACTACTTATAGAGAAAGAAAATTACTGAAATCCCACGTACGACAAGAGAATCTTCTCATTCAGGAGTTGTAGAAATCTACAATAGCTAGATCAAACGATAGCTATGATAAAGTCTTCTTAAACAAAGTTCCCAAGCTTAAGCATCTCTTCTGAAGGCTCATACGAAGAAGCATGAATTTATATTGTGCCATGAGGTCATAGCGACGATCAGACATGCGCTCTTGAAACACTTCAAAATCCTTATCTTCAAACCAGTCTCGAACACCAACACAGCGGCAAGGATACGCAGGCTCGACCACTTGAAAGCTGACAGTGCGCGGATACCATCCTGAAACTATACGACAATACATATAAATATGCAGGAGGACTATATTCAATGCGTTGTCTTGCTTTACACAATTGATTTAAATACGAAAGACTCTCAACCTCTCTTTCATTCCTGGTATTATCAAGATACTCAATGTCTCCATAGCCATGGCCAGTACGGAGAACCCCGAGCTTGAAAAGCGGCATGCCTTGATTAAGACCGTGTTAAGTGAACACTTTGAATATGAAGTAAGAACTCACCATCCTAAACTCTGCTGGCAATTTCTTACAGCTTTTTAAATCCAAAGGTATCATCTATCGAACCTTTGGGCCGAGATTCAAACAACTACGTGTATCTCGTATCTCTCGATCAAGTCCCAACAAAGCTCTTTCGCCGCCATGAGGTCTCCTCCCCGAAGCCGGGTACGAAATCGCTTCCGCAGTCAACAGAGAAGGTTGTAGTGCGGCTTTCAAACCCCGACGCTATGTTGAACAACACTATTCGAGTTGAGAACGAAGTTGCTGCCATCACGTTGATGCAAGATGCGCTCTCCAAATTCCCAACGAAGATCGTTCCAGACGTCTATGGCTGGAATACAGCGGCGGAAGGTTGTGGTTGGATCGTGGAGGAATTCATGCCTGGAGTATCACTAAGCAACAAATTTTCTGAAATGTCAGCTGAACAGCAAGAGAAAGTGTTGAATCAAGTGGCGCAACTGCTGAAAATGATCCAAAGTCATGAACTGCCTCATACCACCACTGGATTCGGAGGTTTGAACTTTGACGACAAAGGAAGTGTGGCCACTGGTCCATTGACGATATGGTTCGGTGGTCCATTCGGCACCTTCCAAGAAATGTACATGCACATATTGCAGAAACAACTTGAGCTCTCGGAGACCACACCACTTGTCAATGGCTGGCAAGGCACCAACCTCCGACAGCGTCTTGATCATTTCCAATCGGAAGGTATGCCAACGCTGCTTGAAAAATACTCGAAAGTTCGACCTACTTTAATCCATGGAGACTTAGGTTGGTCTTCTTGTATAAACTCGCAAGGGGCCAGAGCTGACCGAGTTCTCAGACGTTGAGAATATCCTGATTCACCCAGAAACTCTCCAACTCGCCGCGTTACTCGACTTCGATTTCACCCACATCGCATCGCCTGGTGATGAATATTTCTATTCTTTCCCGTCATTTCACGGGATCGTCCCGGGTCCGTACGAAGAGGATGAACAGGAGATGCTAAGACAGGCCCAACTCAACGGTTTCAAGGACTTCGATACACTATCCGAACCGAAAGAGGTCAACTGGGAATTGGCCAAGATGTGGCACGATGCATTGAAGAATGCAGGTGTGGAAAGTCCAGCAGATATTGAGGGAGTGGGGGAGCTTGCTGCTTTGTATTGGTTCCTGCTGGATGTATGTCCGCCATACTTTCTCCTTCCGAGGTGGCTGAAGAGGAAGACGCAAGAACAGCAGGAAGTCTCTAAGAAAGAGATAGAGATAACTCTCGACAAGTATTTGAAGAGGTGGGGCTACTGAAAATAATGTCAGACTTGTTGAGCTTATTCTGAGATCCAGCTTTCCAAAATCGAAAGTGTCGACGTGAAGAGAATGCGCCCTTTCGAAGAAATACTCACTTGAGCAGAATACGATGCTGTTTAATGATGACCCTAGATAGAGAAGTTCTAGAAAGGGTACTCTAAGCACATGAGATGTGATTCAATGCCCTCAACTTTCGTCAAGATTATAACACTAACAAAAATGAAGTGCAGAGAGAGAAATCCGTATCACCACAAATGTGAATATTAAACACATCTTCCATTCACTGCCCTGACACCAAACTGCGTAAACATCATTGATACTGAACAGTGTATATAGAGATTGAATCCCCAAAGCCCTCCGCAAGTCTCTTGCGAGTCTCTAGAGCATGCCTTAGTACATCCCACCCAACCCGGGTCCTGAAAGATTGCGCCGCTCGAGAGCTGATATTCGCAGAAGCATTGACTAGTAAGCGCCTCAAACACGATAGTCACAGATACATAGGGTAGCTACCTTCCCGTTAATATCGAAATTTGCATTCAGGAATACTTGTCCAGAAATAGTCATGGGTCGTTCTGTCACTGGGCAAAAAGAAGAGTCCGTAAGTGACGTGCATGAAGGCAGAGCGTGCGATGTGCTAAAAATAGGGAATAAATCCAAAAGATTCGTAAGAATGAAACGCAATTTTATAGATGAAATAAAATTTAAACAATCAATGCAACGATGCTATACTTTGCCTTGTAGCTGCATAGAAGCTTCAACGAACACAGAGGAATACAATAAGCAATGCTGACTCTTTACTCTCGACCCAATATCCGATGAATCTCACTGTCCACGCCAAACGCCGAACATCAACACCCATGAATTAGGTATTAGATTCATGCCGTATTTAAGCCTTGGTATCAACGTTATAATTTCTCAACTTCTCCTCATTTTCACAAAAAGTGCCGTCATCGTCGGAGTCGTCTTCGGCATCCAGTACTTTCAAATTCGCACCTGGTCCAATATCTGCAGTAACCAGATCCTGATATTTTCCCACGACTTGTTCGAATTGTTCTCTAACTCTATTCGTCTGGAAGCTTTTGATCAGGTTGTGGCGCGGAACAACCTTGTTGATCTTCTTGTGGACCTTTTTGGACATCTTCCGGTATGCAACAGCAGCAGTCTCGACGTCTCTTTTGAGTGGCTGGGTTATGCACTTGTTCGTGCTCTCCTTAAATGCTCTGACGAGAATAAGTATGACATCGCAGGCAAGCATGAGAAAAAGGCGTGTGGTAGCTGGTACGACAACTGGGGCATTGACGACACCAGGAATGACCATTACCGGAGCCAAAACCCCCCCAGAAAAAATTGTGAGGATGAGACAGGTCCCAGAAAGTCCCTCTGCGAAGAATATGGAGAAATTGTTACCCATATCTTCCCATATGACGGCATCGATTATGCCCATCACAGTCTTCGCGCTGACCGTCGGAAGGCCAAAGCACGTGACAATGGATTTGCAGACGGCCGTTGCAACTGCAATACGGGTAGTTGATGGGCCTCCTGGAATAAAGCCCGACGCAAGGGCACTCCGCACGGTGTGTTTGTATATTCGCATCGTTTCTGCAATTGCCATATCGACTTTCAGATCGATACGTGTGACCTGGGCTGCGATATAAAGGAGCCGAACCTTTTCATGATCAAAGCAACGAGCAGTCTCCTCTGTGAGCTGATCGATAGTTCCTCTATCGTCTGGATCTGCGGGTCTAATGTCAGTTATGGCAACGTCAATTTACAAATGATGGCTTACCGATCGAGACTCCAACAGCAGCATCAAATCGACCACCTTCGATGTCAAGGAGCTCACTCTCGATTTCTTTCATGCGTTCGGCAAATTGAGCTTCCGCGTAAGCGTCGAAAGCCTGGAAATCTTCATATGTTTGCTGGTTTTTGGGTTTAGACGATTTCCGCCGCGCCTCTCCTACTTTGGCTCCGATGAACTCGTCCTTCTTTGTTCCAACGATGACAATAGGCACGTTCTTAGCGTTCAGAGATATTATCCTAAACAGATCCACAGCGGCTTTCTGTTTTACTCTGGAGGAGTTAAGCTCGATACAGAACCTAGGATGAGATCAGTGAGTGAACGCCGAACGTATATTAGAAATTTAGAAGACGCAAGACGCACCAAATGACATGAAGGCGATTTTTGATATCAGTGTCTTCTGACATCTTTGAAACGAACTTTTTCACGGCCTCAAGTTCGTCCGAACCCCCAGCTTCGAAACCTCCAGAATCGTGGATGATCAGGTCAGGACGCTCTGGCGTGGTGAATCCCTCATTCACATCATGTCTTCCAGTCTCGCGTTTTGAGGCATGTGTCTATCGAGCGTGTCAGTCCAAGGCTGGATCGGGAATATTTCATCAAGCTCACCACTTCCACACCAAATATCTCGTTCACCAAAGATGACTTCCCCACACCACAGTTACCACAAACCAGAACCCTAATTGCTCCGGGATCTTCGATAGTCACGAGCTCTCGTTCGTTCCAAAACTCAACAGGTTTTCCATCTGTTGGCTCCGGGAGGATGTGAGGTCTCCATCGGTCAATGTAGGTCCGGTAACCAAGCGTCTTTGAATCGAGGACAACGTGGCAAAATTCATCGAAGATGAGATATACTGATGGGTGCAAAATCGTGCCCTGGGCGGCTGAGCATGACATTAGCTAGACTTCTTCATCCTGCCGTTTTCTCTTACCATAAGAGCAGTAGCCTAACAGCTCGCCTTCCGAGTTGAATGGCACTCTTGCCTGCTTCGCCCAATATACTGCGTTTTGATTGTTGAGATGAATCCCATAACGTCCCCGATATTTTGGATCCTCGTGTACCGGGCGCAAATCTTGCATCTTGACGCTTAGTCCATTACTCACTCTACAAGACCAGATGTCCGAGTTCTTGCCATCATCTTCCTCACTGAGACGAACAACATCGACTGGGTTATCAATATTCGCTCGATTCCCAAAAGAACCATCGAATGCTAGTACTAATCCCAGCGCCTGACTTTCAATCAGCATCCATTGCAGTGGATAAAGTGAGAGCCCATCTTTTGCCGCGGATCCGCCCATATCAAGGTGAGCTCCAAGAAACCAGGCTTGAATGAAGCTTCGTTTCCGTAGTTGGTTGCTGTTGAATTCGGGAAACATGCACTCTGGTGCAAAGGATGATCGGTTTTCATTCAATGCTAGTGCGTGACGAACGTGTTGTATCGACTCGTTGAAGGATATATTGTAGAGAGATCTATCATTGACTGCTTTAACTGTGATATAGGTCAGTGTCTATCCGTGGACTTCAACATAGAACAAAAATCTAGATATTGACGGCGCAAATTGTTTGGCAGGAGGGAGGATTATGAGATGAAAGTTGCAGAAGTACGGAACTCACCCGTGTCGAAGGCGCCGATAAATTGAATCTTCGGCGCTGGCCGAGTGATAGCAGAGAAATAGTTGTGTATTTGCCCCGGCCCCAATTTCGAGCTTTTCTGCGTTGTCTTGTAGACTTTCAACGTCTCCTCATAGTCCTTCTCAAAAGCAGGTGTCCCAGCGGAAGTCAATGCTCTTAGGTAGTGCAGTAAGCCAGCCACAGCGCGTACAACGTATGCTCCACGACTGAATCCATAGAACCATACCTCATCGTCGGGGTGGCCAGAGAGAGAACAGCACCGTTCGTAGATTTCACGGATCTGTTTGATGCACTCATTGCCGAAGGCTCCAGTGTGGAGACGTTGCACCCAGGCTATATCGTCTTTGGAACCGATTCCAGGATAATAGCATTTTACTTGTTTGAATCTGAGTCCGTTAGAATCCTGAACCACACCGGACTTGATGCTGGCGCAGACACGATAGACGTTGCTGATGTTATGGTGTGGATTTCCGTAAGGGCCATCCGGTGTACACCAGGTTCCGTCGACGCAGACAATCAAGCGGGTGGGCAGAGCTTCCGCGTCCATGATTGCTTCAGCGGAACAATAGAAGCGAATGAGTGGACTGACTGCACAAATTGAAGAAAGTCGACTTAAGAAATTCGACGAACAAACTTATGGCATTGCGGGGAACAAATTGACGCCGGGGATGTCTCCTCGTCTTTATGGCGACTTGGCAGCAAAAGAAACATCTCGAGGCTGTCGAGGCTGTATATGAGGGGCGAAGAGTAGAGTCATGCGGGAGAAGCCTGGTCAATGTCAGATTGCTCCAAAATAAGAACCCTGCGCCCAAAAAGTTGGAATGCGGCTGATAATCGTGGCACCCACCCCTCTTAATTAAAAGTCGATGGCCCGTCCCATATGGCACCTATTGCAGTGACACCTTGACTCTCGAGTAGCGCCACTGTCCAAAGCATGTGCTTTCTGATTCGAGCTCATGAGACTCACAAAGCTAAAATAGACAAGCCACAAATTCTCGAAACCCATCTGTTACTTTTGGCATGGTGCATCGAATCGTGGCTGGGGCTGAATAGCCCAACGCCAATGAACTCCTCCTCGCAATATCCAGCCTATAGCGAACGAGAACGACGATAATGAGGCGGTATGCGCTTTAGATGCTCTTTATCTTAGCGTATGGCTTATCTAAAGGGGCCTAGCCTCACCATTTTAGACAAAGTGTGTGAGACGAGTATTTGCATTTCCACGTTGCTGGCCTGCTGTCCCAGACTTTGCTGCATTGTGTTAGCAAAGGGTGAGATAAATAGTCATGAATCCTACGAGGCTGCTGGACCAAGCTAGATAAATGCTATGGCACTCCTTTTGGGGACACTGGCGGATGATCTGAGTTTCAACATATTTCCCCGCGACAAGAGCGCATGTAGGGCTGAAGCGGTGGGAAAAGTCTAAGGAATTTCAGAGACAATTTCTGACATTGGCTTCTGGCAAGAATGGGTATCATCATTCGCTATCAGAATCATTGCTCTCTTCTCCATCCTCATTTTCCTCGAGACCTTCAAGATCCCCAATATCATCGTCCTCTGCCCCTTCCATCTTCGGGAGCATCACAAATGATTTCAAACACGTTATTCGATTTCCTGTCTCGTATGTGCCAAGCAGTTTCCCAATCTGCCTGACTCTGTCACCGTGCGGTGCCAAATCTTTGGAAACAGAGATCTTCCAGAGCCGTAGAGCACCATCACTACCGGCCGCTACCACAATTATATCTTTCGTCGAACCCTCTCCCACCCTCAACACAGAGAAGTCCTTGATTCTCCCGGAAAGCCCTGCGTCTTTCCCACCAAGCTGTGCAATCAACTTTGCAGAAGGCAGTAGTGTTTCCTTTCCTTCCACGGTTTTTGCAGCAATCAGATCCGCCTGGTTCGTAGAATAGAACAATATCCTGCCATCTTCTGTTGAAAGTGCCATAAGTTGGACCTCATCCTCTTCCTCAACCTGAACATAACACAGCTCGTGTATTTTTGTCTTTGGTTCTGGGACAACCGTGCACTTCGGGTTGCTATCCATACCAAACACCAAGACGCCTCTTTCGAAACCCACGCAAAATTCGTCTCCAGCATCGGTTGAGCCCCACGCAACTTTCCTTCCTTCACCACTGCTGTGCCTGCCTTCGCCAACTTCAGCCAGTATACCACGATCGAAATTCAGCACGCCAGCCTTCTTCCCAGTGACCAAATTCCATAGTCTCATACACTTCTCTCCCTTTCCAACCGATATCATCAGCTTCATGCTTGGGTGTACAGCAAAATCGTTGACCCCACTCGGCGCAGTGCCCATCGGTGCGGTATCTCCACTGGGTCTGCCGACTGGTTTCGGATTTGGTGCTTTGATCGTGGAAAGCAGGCTCCAATCCCGCGTTCTTGTCACCGCAATTGTGTTGTCTTCTGCCGAACTCAGAAGCTTACTTCTGTTTGGAAAATATAACGACGTGACCGAGCTTGCATGATGGAGTAGCGACCCAAGCTCTCTATTCTGTGGGTTCTCTACGACGGCTTTCGATGTGAGAGATGGTATAACAGGTACTGTAATTTTCGAGGGTGCGTGTGCGGAGAGGTGGTAGAGGTTTATTCGTTCGTCGGTACTTCCGCTCGCGAGAATGACCTTCTGCGTTTGCTTTGGGGTCGGAGCGGACGCAGGCGAGATTGCTAGACATCGGATGGCAGAGGCATGAGCATTGAAGAGAAAAGTATCTGCGAATTGCACCTCATTCTTGGGTGAAATGGTCGCCGTAACACCGTGGAGAACTCGGTCGTAGGACCCCGCTACAATCTGAATCGTGACAGGACTGTTCGACGATGGTGTTGCTTTCACTTTCTTGCTCGGGATTGCAGTATTAGCAAAGGTAGACTCGCCGTTGAGATTGCGTTTCCTTTTTGCCATGTTGTGTTGACTGCTGGGAATATTGGTCTTTCGTACAAGGAAAGTTCGAAAAGTTGATGCAGCCTGGAATTTTTTGCAGGGGTCCTTAGTGGGAGGCTGTATCACGTGATCCTATTTACACCTGTTACGGAGCATTATTTTTCCATCCTCACAATTCTTAAGTGAAGCAGCTTTCTTCAAGATCCAACATTCGTACACTAATGAATATTTACTCGTCTTGGTTCATACATGTGATCGAGAATGTCCTAGCTTCCACATCCCTGCCGGCACTTGGAGCTCTGGGATGCCTGGTCCGTGCGCGTCTCGACGCGCCTCTCCTTGTTCGCAGATCAGCCATCTAACCTTAAATCTTGCTGTTTCTTGTTCTTACAGTACTTGCTGTGCTAATGGTTTTGTTATGCTCTAGATCCCCATTGTGCCATCGTATAGTAAACAGCTGAGGGAGATATGAGATGGCGAAGAAGAAGCCAAAGGTTGCCTATGTTGTCTTCCATGGAAGGGAAACCGGTATCTTTTCGTCGTGGACTGAGTGCGAAGCTCAGGTGAAAGGGTTTTCGAAGAGTAGCTTCCAAGGATACGAGACAAAATATGAGGCTGATGCCGCATGGAAGAACTGGTCTTCTATTGCGCAAACGACCCAAACTTCTCAGGGAGCTGTGTCTGGAAGAAGCCATGGCAGACATGTCCAGGAATTAGAGCCCAACGAGTCTCAAGGTAACATACTGTTATGCTGTTGCTGAGCCATTGAAAATCTAACACGGTTCAAGCAGGCAAAATTCTGCACGAGAAGAAACCCTGTCTCAATAGACCCTCCTCGATAAGAGACCTGACGTTATCCGATGACGAAGATTTCCACGAGCAGCCCCCTGCGAAGAAGACTTGCTATATTTCCAGTCCCAATGCAGTCGAGGAAGACAAACATTGCGAGCCGGAACCTGTAGTCCTTACGCCCGAACAGCAAGCTGTGGTCGATATGGCATTGAGAGGAGAAAACATATTCTTAACGGGTGCTGCTGGTAGTGGGAAAACGGTGACGCTGAAAGAGATCCTTAAATGTTTTGAGAAAAGGAAACTCAAGTATCAAGTCGTTGCACCAACTGGAATTGCAGCTTTGCCATTGGGTGGAAAAACGACATATTCCTTCTTAGGCTGGAAACCAGATTCTCTGCATCTGCCAATCGAAACTCTGCGGGAGAGCATAAAGCCTTATACCAAAAAGGCAGCCAGGCCTGTGAGAGTATTAGTAGTAGAGGAGATCTCAATGGTTGAGAACCAAACTCTGGAAAGAATGAACCTCGTCCTGCAAACTATCATGGAGTCGAATCGCCCGTTTGGCGGTATGCAAGTAATATTTCTAGGTGACTTTCATCAACTTCCACCAGTCAAACCATTCGAGCATTGTTTTCACTGTGGCAAATTCATGTCAGCCCCTCCGGTCTACAAATGCGAAGACTGTACGCCCGGAAAGCAACAGCCTTTCCGGGATGAGGACAAGTGGGCGTTTATGGCACCTGTTTGGCCAGAGCTCAATCTGAGGATGGTTCATTTGCAACAAATCCATCGTCAGAAGGATAGTCGATTTCAGGACATCTTAAATAAGATCCGCAATGGAGACAGGCTGACCGACGACGAATGGAACGATCTCGAGGCACAGAAAAACCTCCCCACTGGGATCCGAGCTGTGAGACTTTTCTCCTTGAGACGTCACGTCGACGAAGTCAACGCGCGCGAGCTGCATGCCATATCAGCACCCACAAGATCGTGGCAAGCTTACGATTCGTATTCAATGGTTAACTCGGGCCCCTTCGGGCTTCAGCGACCTTGGGAGATCGACCAACCTCTCAAACAACACCGACTTGCTGAGAGACTGACGTTGAAAGTCGGTGCCAAAGTTGTGCTTTTGACAAACTTCCGAGACGGAGGGCTTGTGAATGGGTCGCAGGGAGAAGTGATTGATTTTAGACCTCACGACCCCGAGAAGGATACGGAGGATTCAGGAGAACAAACAAACACACTCGCACTGCTCGAGTTCCAGAAGAAAAATGCCAGCACAAGAAATAATTTTCTGGAAGATCCAATCGTGCGATTCTCAAACGGGAAGGTTAAGAGAATAAAAGCAATCACGTCCACGAGCAGGTATGGGACCAACTACGTGCCATACCTGGCATCTAGGACCCAGTTTCCTCTGGCCCTGGCCTGGGCTCTATCTATTCATAAGAGCCAGGGCATGACATTGGACTGTGTAGAGGTCTCGTCGAAAGACATATTTGAACGCGGTCAGCTTTACGTGGCATTGTCGAGAGGGACCAGCCTCGAGGGGCTCACTGTGATGGGCTTTTCAAGAGAGCAGATGGAAGCGAATCCAAGCGTGGTAAAATTCTACCAGAAAACAACATGGGAAAGGTTTTCGAAGACGCCCTCGATGCCGTTGCCTGGTAGAGAGACTATCTGCCTGGACGAATAAAATCTTGTGTTTCGGTACAATATCAAGGCATTTCGAGGCTCAAGTCACAAATTCGTCAGGTCAGCTTATGGCTCCCGACTAAAATACGCCACAGTCTTTGCATCATACAACGCCTGCAGGGTTTCTCAATCATAATCTTCTAAATCATCAGGATTTTCTTGTTGAGCAAGTCGAACTTCCTCTCTTGTGAACCCCCATCGGCTCGACGCGTCCAATGGTAACGTCCCGTTTTTGCACAACTCAATTGCGAGCGAGCCAAGCCTGTTCAGCCCGAGATCCAATCCCAAGAAACCAGGATCCTCGATCGCCTTCTGGATAACAAGGACGAGATCCTGCCATGCATGGCCATGGCCACTATGTCCCTGCCAGTCCGGGAGAGACCTACAGTCCTGACACCCATAGATCGTCAAGAAAGCATGCGTCATCTCATGGAGCATAATGCCCAAATATCTTCGGAGTCGCTCTTTTGGATCACGAATGCGACCCTGCGACCAGATCACTATGGTAGCATACCCATCTTCGACTTTTGTGTTGCCGCGCATATGACAAGTGGATTCAGAATCCAGCTCCACCGTCACCCGTCCTCTCAGAGTTCCTTGGAAGATTAGATTCATGAATAGATTGCCATAGGCAAGGATCTTGTCGTCTTCGGGTATTTTGCTATCTTTGCAGATCCTGTAGACGGATTTGCCGGATATGTATTCGTCTAGGAGCGTTCGCTGGGTCAAGGAGAGGTGTCTCGAGCGGTTGCTCAATAAGCGGGATAACTCATCTGCTAGGTCCCGCATATCGTGTTGGTACTCGATGAGGGGACGATCAAGGTCCACCTTTCTGTGCGAGTGCGACATTGTTGATCGTGATCGAGTGATCGCTGTTGTGGATGAGAGATGCTGCCTTGCCAGTTGATAAGACTGTCCTATGGACGGGCCTCTTTCCTAGAATCTAGATGGTACATATTTTATGATGGCAACATATATAGCCAGTCACTATTCTTCTACCTTTGGTGATTCAGAGCGTGGGAACTAGTATTCCAGTCATTCAGTACGCTGAATGTCCATCCGTTATCAGGGTGATCTATCACGTGCTCCCTCTCCCCTCAGCTAACACCTCACTAACAGGTAATCTCTCCTACCCTTACCGACCCTTAACTATGCTTTCGCGAATCCAGGTTCAACAAAACCGTCATCTCGAACAACAAGTTCATGTATTCAAAGGTATGCAGTAACTCGTCGTCACAATCCCTCCCCCAATCAACAAGTCCCCATCCCCAAAATCCTCAAATCCTCCAAACCGATATTCGAAGCACGAGCAGGCGCAGCACACAAACCTCCATCTTGCATCTTTCGACTCCTGTTGCGAAGCATACGAACGATACGAGTGCTTCCTGCATCGCCAGCTGGAAGATGAATGCGTGATACCACGAGCCGGTCAGGAGGTCGAGGCTGTCCGATCATCAGACGAGCCTCGTGAGGTGGATTGATCGTGGCATAGATGGCGTTGTATCACATGATCTCGCTAGCCAAAGGGGGATTTCCCAGCAAGCCACATGTAACCCGACCATCCATCTCGCATGAACGTTTCCGCAACGCCTGTTCCGCTCGTCGAGCTGAAGCACTATCCTTCTGCTCTCGCCTTTCCACAGCAATTTCGACGGCCATGAAATGGCATGACTCGCATTTCCACCAATATGATATCGTCCTCGAAAATACGAGCAGCAAACATAAGCAGCCGGTCTCGACCAACAGTCAGCACCCGCGCCGCACCTTCGTCGTCCAATTAACGCTCCACCGATCGTTGCGCTGCTGCCTCAGGCCTGAATCACATCCCCCTATTCCAACGGGAGGGCGATACGAGATTGGGCGAAGTCAAAATAAGCACGCCAGCACTGCGGACCGCCCAGGATGGATCGCTCCCAAGATGAAAATTGGGAATTCGTCCCGTATAAACCATGCCGCCGCATCCTCGTCCGCATCGTCCATCACCCAATCCGCATGTGCCCTGATCCGCACTCGCACCTTTTCAGGAACAGCCATCACTAGTGCGGCTGCCAAGATGGCCCGATGCAGCTGTTTGGGGCAGCTTTGGGGCAGCGATGGAGCCTCGTGTTGTGGGTTCTGCACTGCTTCAGGGGTTCGCAGGGCTGGTGGGATGCGAATGGCCGCTGAGAGTGGCCGCTGAGAATGGGATGCGCTGCAGCTCCCCGCCATGGTCAGCCCAGTCGTGGGCATCCCCGAGTTGGTGGTGGTATATTTGCACGCCTCTCCCAGCTGTGGTCCTCTCGTGTCTCTCTTTCTCTTTTCCTAAGTTTGCACAGCACGGATTACGGATGTGGTGACGATACATATGCGGCGTTGGCCAGTACACGATGTTGCTCCCGAACCGACCTGCGTCGTTCAAATTTTTCACGACCGCTACGCTCATTAGTCTTTTCATTGTTCTCTGTTTCAACTGGTATATCTGGGGTCTGGGCAGCGACGGACGGTATTTCGATCCCTTTGGAGACTCGAGATGTAGTTCGGAAACCGGTCTCGTGGCTGCTGTTTCTGCGGAGTCTTCTCACGCAGCGGTTACCGTCACCCTCTCGCCTCCACCGATCGTCGCTCCGAGTCCTGTCACAGTGACAGTCACCACGTCAGGAACTACGATACCGACGTCTGCCCCGACTGCGATTCCAGAGAAGATATGGTATAAGCTCGGCCCCAAAGGCCTCAGCGATGACGCAAAAGGATGGACGGATAGTTGTCTCGAGAAGAACCCTACCTACCGCCACGAATTCCTCACCGAAGCCTCCGGAGACTACTACGTGAAGGAATACTTCGCAGACCGTCCCGACATCGTCGACACCTACCTCCGCCTCCCCATCCCAATCCTCAAAGCCGATCTATTACGCTACCTCATTCTCTACGCCGAAGGTGGAATATGGAGCGATCTCGACGTCTCGTGCGAGGACGAAACAATCCACAACTGGATCCCTGAACAGTACAAAGCCGATACGGCACTTGTGGTGGGACTAGAATTTGACATGGGATGGGAAGACGATGATTTCCTGCACTCGCAATTCGCATCCTGGACCATCATGGCCAAACCAGGTAGTCCACACCTGATGATGGTGATCAACGATATCCTCGAGAGCATGAAATTCAAAGCCGAAGAATACAACACGTCCATCTCGGGCCTGACGACCGAGATGGTGGGCGAGGTCGTAGATGCAACGGGGCCGAAACGCATGACGAGGAGTATTGTGAAGAGTATGGAGCTGGTGCTGGGAATGACGGTCGATGATAGGAATGTTTCGAAACTGCACGAGCCGAAGTTGATTGGGGATGTGTTGATCATGCCGGGGAATGCGTTTGCGGCGAGTCAGTCGGGCTATCCGGATGATCAGGGGCCGAGGTTGGTTACGCATCATTATGCAGGGACGTGGAAGAATGATCATGGTGGGGAGATGGCGTAGGGACGGGGAGATGGGAGTTGGGAGGTTGATGATACCTAGCAGGATTGCATCGCTCAGCATCTGAGCCGCGATGTTGCGGGAGAGCTGCGGGCGTGGCACCAAACACGGAAGAAGGGTAGTTTCGAGGATGACCAGAGTCGGGAAGACAGAACGAAACGACTTGTATATTTATACTTCGCATCGGGACACATACTTACTCACCATGGGCGTGAGAGGCGTTCACCATCACGGCGTTACAGAGGAGCTGGAAAGGCCTAGGCGTACGGAAGGAAGGACTCATCGTCACCTCAAAATATTCACACAGGCTCGCTATGCCTGAAATCATTACACATTTATAAAATATATCATAATTACTCCAACTTCCCCCAAGTTGCACTGCTTGATTTTTTCATCACCTTCGAAGGTCAAATGTCGATTATCAAACATCATCATCATCATTCCCAATTCTAGCAGTAGTCTGCCCCATCCATCCCCTCCCTTCCCTCCCTCCCTGCGCCCATTTCAATCACGACATCAACATCAACACCCCTAACGAAGCACCTGGTGGACCGCCCATAATAACCACCCTCCCAACACAACATAACAACTGGCTCACTCACTCACTCCCTCCCTCCCATCCCCTCTCCTCTCCTCTCCTCTCCGTAGTACACTATGGTTCTCGGTTTGCGGCCCCGCCCCGCCTTTTGCGAAACATGGGATCGTGAGATCTTGATAGTCGACGAGATGTACAGTACAGGAGCAGATGGCGAAGAAAAAGGGGAGAACAAATGAGCGGCAAAATGTTGGTTAAAAAAACTCTAGTTCCTGCGAATGTTCGCGATCAAGTTCTGTGATATGGCATCCGGAGGGTTGGGTTGGGTTGGGTTGGAGACCGGGCTAGATGCTTGGGTGTGGGTAATTTCCGGGTGGGGAGGGAGGCAGTTGGGGGCGAGGAGGGTTGCTTCGAATTGTTTTTTCTGCTAGAGTTCGAACATGGAGGGAGAAAATAGGTTAATATGAGTGGGAGTGAGTGCGGAAGGAAGGATGAACGGGGAGGAAGGGGGAGAGGGAAAGAAACGCACGCGGATGGTGGGACCGGGAGAGATCCAGAATATGCCGTATGTGGTTGTTTGAGTCGTGAGGAAGCTTGGGAGTAAGGTTGTGAATAAGGAGAGTTTCATGTTCGCTTTGTTGGTGGTCATGGTGATGGGAATGAGTCCTGGGTAGGGGAAGCTTGAGGGAGAAAGATATTTAGTTGAGGAGGAGTCGATGACTCTGTGCCTGGAACACTGCTTGAATCATTCTGGGGATGATTTGGTTGCTGTTGAAGTATAAATAGGTGTTTAGCTAATTAGCCACTTGAGGTAGTCGTAGTAAATGGATAAATACCTTGGTTATATGGGTGGCTAAGTAAATGGCCTCGAAGGTGAATGCCAGGTTCCAGATGTTGTAATCTTCCTGTAGACGTTACGAGGAGCCTTCTTTGACACCTTTCTACCAATACCTTCATTCTACTATCATCAAGACAAGATCAGCCAAGAACTTCTCAAGTTATCCTAAGTATCGTAAACCAACACTTGAAGCCACAACAGCAATACACCTTAAAGTTGGTCTATCACTAAGGCATACAGAATGTACCTTTGCGGACTCATCCACGCATTTACCCTCTTTGCCATCTTCTCAACTTTTGCAAGTGCTGAAACTTGTACCAACACCAACGCCAATACAAAATCTCTAAACACAAAGCAAATGCTCAATAATCCCGCCACACTTACCGCAACACTATTAAACAATATCCACCTTGCCAAAGAACTTGCAGACAGGAACATTCCAACCGCAAAACAAACAATCAGTCCTACCATAAAACTCCTCGGTACTGTGAATGTGAATGGGGGAGCGAAGACTAGCGAGGGGAGTAAGAATGAACTGAGAAAGGGGCAGAAGGCGGTGACGAGTGTAGCAATGGGCGTGGTGGTTGCGTGGATTGTGGTGAGGATTTTTGTCAAGACGTGTGTGGGCGTGCCGGTCCCGGAAATGGCGGGGCCGGGAGGGTTTTGAGGATTGTGGTCGGTAATGGGATGGTGGAGGTAGGAAGTAGATGCTCAGGCGTAGTGGGTGGTGGGGTGTTGTGAGGGCTTGGGCTTCCGAGAGCGGGATCTAGAGTTTGGGGAGAGGGGAGGGGGAGGGGGAATAGTGCATGAGAGGTATCGAACGAGCTGTAAGAGAATTGTAAAAGGTAGAGACGTAGAGAAAGCGATTAGTTTTTTTCTTGAATTGGAGTGAGTTGGCAGATATTGCAAACACGATGTTTTGATGGAACTTTGGTGATCATGAAATATATCGAGCACGCCCGGTCGTCGCGTTTCATTTCGTGCCAAGACCCCCTTTTCACAAGCGAGATAAATGTCATCATCATGCCCATACAGCATTCGTTCTTTGCATTTTAGCCTATTTATCTTCAAATCATTCTTTGCGAATTTTGTCTTTTCTAATGAAAATACTTTCCATCTCCAAAGCTCTTCTCGAGCTTATAAACCCCATACTCACTCTTCGTCGCATTCGCAAAGATCCTCTTTGCCCAATCAGTCCCAATCGTTTCCATGGCAGCCTTGTTGTCCATGTCCTCGACTTCTATTGAGAACTCGTGCACGGCGTGGAATTTTGTCGGCTGCTTTCTTTCCGCTGTATCGTCTTGAGGTCGAGATGGAAGTCCTTTCATTGCTCTCGTTTCGGCGTTGCTGCGGGACGAGAGGAGTTTGTACCGCGTTGTACGGAGGTAACCTGGGAGTTTGGAGAGTTTTTCGAGATGCTGAGATTTTCTAAGCATGAGGAACATAGGGATTCAAGAAGGAAAGTGGTACCTCTTTGTCGTACCAATCGTGAAATTCCTGCTCGGGTACTTCGTCGTTCAGATCAAATCCACCCGTGACTATTGTCTTCGTTTTCCCTGCAATCATGATTTAGTACTGATTAATTTGGTGAATGTAGATAGCATGACTTGCCTAATGTCGCCTCGGCACCATTTGGTTCATACTTCTGCACCAATTCGTAAAGTCTTAACTCCAAATCCGCACAATCATGTGAACTTCCACCCTTAACCCCATTCTCATCCGGCAAAATCGCACTCTTGATTGATGTTTTCCTGAAGGCGCCCACGTCGGTCATAGTTTGTAGCGGGCATGTTACAAGGTATGGTCTATCGGCATTGGGGTCTACGTTGCAGAAGCGAAGTAGTGAGGTCGCGGGCGTCAAAGAGAGGATCTCTGGGATATGTTCATTGTCGTACCACGAGAGATAGGTTGATTCAGAGAGGTGTTCAGGCTGGACGATTTTGGATGTAACCCAGAGGATACCAGGTCCGGTGAAGGTTGGTGCTGCCATAGTCAGGTGGTGATGAGAAATTGTGTTGATTTGGGTACTAGAAGCAAGGTATATAATTCTTGGAAGAAATAGCTTTTTAAATATTTATGCTTACAAATACCGGGAATCGGACAGAGAATTGTTTGTCAAACGAGAGTGTAGTTTGAAGTGATGCTTCGTGAACATGTGGGGCTGTGTCGATGCGGAGGAGCCCCACCCCAAACGAGTACCCCGCAGTTGTACCTCCAGAGCTACTAACTTTGCTGGCCGCACACCCGATCCTGGATTGAACAAGCGCATCATTGATGTTGAGGAGTTTGTGGACAAATATTGAATTTAATTGCTAGCGTTGAAATCTTGAAGAGGATGAAGATATACCATCTTCCTTCGACTCCAAGGTTCTGCAATGTATTTTCCTGTGAAAGTAGTAAACTAGTCATGATTAGGGGCAAAAGTTGTTAAGGGTCCATGCAATAACGTCTTTAGATTTATTTCCTAATAATTGGCAATCTGATTTCAACTTTTACTTTTGATAAAAATTTAGGAGGGGTGGGAGATTAAAAACTTTCCTGTGCCATTAGGGTCAAGCGAATGACCAAAGTTAGAGTCAGTCTTTTTAAAAGTTGTGTTTGCATCCATTTGGGTTACGTTAATTTAGCAGAATTATTCTCAGACAATACTTGCCCTGGAGTCATGGGCTCTGCTTCATTAGTCATCCTGCAAACACTACCTCTACAAGTGCGTACCTGCTTCCGTGTTAACGAAAGAAATCGAAACTAAATAAGTCTTGGACCACCGGATCACGGTAAATTTACAAGCTTCCCAGACTATGGGTTCTATTTATTGAAAGTGCTGCCAAGTATTTCTCTCGCCTTTTAAAGCTCGAAGGTCATCTTCATCTTTCTCTTATTCGCCGTTCTACTAACATTTACTCAAAGTGCTGTTATGAGTATAACTTAACAGTGTACACAGAATGTGCCTATGTTTATTTTAATGGCCGACACTGTTGGCATACGCGGTGTTCCTGTTGTCAGCCCCCAGCAAGGCAAAACCGAGCACAACTTGATTCGAACTCTAAAGCAGAGGGGGATGTGAGAAAGTAGATTGCAAAGATCAAATGCGTCGGTTTTACGCTACGATGACGAATCTTTGACTTCATGAGTTTTGGTGATATCATACATATCGTCAAGAGTTACAAGCGTTTAGCGATACATAAGCCAGTCAAAGGTATTCACTCTTGATCTCGAGTACCTTTGCTAATATCGAATCTTTAACTTGCTGATTTTGAATTTTCGATGATGCCTGACTCCGTTCCCCACCTGAACGCCGTCGAGCCAAGCCAATAACTACATAACGAGCTCGATTTTGACGCTTCCAATCCATGCAATAGAACGTAAACGCGTTCCCCAGGACATACACTCTCGAATAATCCCTCTTCTTCCTCCTCCTCCTCCTCCATGTCTGTTGGCAGGAGCTAACGGCTCGTTTCGAAAACCGCTCATTGGCAAAATTTCAGATAGCATAGCTGATGATAGTCAGCATAGAGAATCAAAACATCATATAGTTCGCACTTACAGCATAACAAGTAGGAGCTCCAGTGCATGTCTATTCAGAGAATGTATCAGCGATCTTATTCCCTTATTCCCATCATAACAGGAGCTTAAGGTTACAGATACTCACTGTGTAGCATTTTCGGAATCTGTAATCACATCCTCGTGCAGCAGAATCCACCCCAGTTGCATTCAATAATGCGTTTGCAAATTCGATGGTGCTCTGCATTTCAGGCGTCATGGTGGCATTGGTCTCTGTCTCTGTGGGCAGGGCAAACGCCGCTGCAGCGAAGATGCTAGCGATGATGATGAAGAAACGCATTTTGAAGTTGGGTCTGAGAATTTTGGTGTAAGATACTGTGTTTGTCTTTGAAGATAGACTGAGAAGATTATGAAGATTGAAGATGAACGTGGGACCAGATATCGGAATTCGAGGGCAAAAAGGGGGCTAATGTACTCCTTGGCTTCAAATAGGACTGGGCCAGACTTTACGTTCACATCGTACGCGTCGGAGCTGACGATCGAAAGCCGTAAAAGATAATAAAGGGGTGCATAACTTATATTAACGAATGAAGGGAGAGGGTGGGCGAAGGAAAAGCGAAATATATGCACCTTATGTAAGAGTAAGACAAGAATGAGGCTATGCTAGCAGGAGAACTCGACCTCAAAATCCGCACAAGTGCAGGACCGCGGTCTCGTATGTTGAAATGACGGATGAAGCTTGCCAAGCCTGGATTCGATCGCACGTGGAATTGTCTCCAGTAAATCGTCAAGTGTTAGCCAAGCTTCTTCTCATCGAACAGGACGGATTCCCGTTCCATTGGGCTCTCAACGACTGTTTCGGGGTTGAGGACGGGGATGCCGAAAAGGGCACGGGTCAAATTAATTTGCGCAAATTATGCAGCTGCCACTTTGGGGCGAGGATACGAGCCACAACGTAAACTGCTTCGTGGGTTTGGAGGGCATAGGAATCCTCCATGAGCTTGGACTTGAACCCATTGGTCATCTAGAACAAATCGTTTTCCGCTTTTCTGCATACTTCAAATTGAATTATCACCAGCCTTGGCTTTAATACCGGCAAAGTGCCGTAGTCGCAGTTCGATTCGGCTATGTCGTTCGTCAGTTCATATATGTTAGTTATTTTAGTGTGGTATATATTAGCCGCAAGTAAGCTTGTTGCCCCACGTTTTTTAAGTTCTGGTAAGCAGATATTGTGGCTCATGAAACTCCCGTGAAGCTAATATGCACGCGATCTGTTCCAAATCTGTTCAATTGATCAGTTCTGCGATGTTTGTGTGGAGCAATGCGATTGAAACATCAAAAATACTTTCGAGACTCGAGTCTAGTATGTGAACAATGATTGTGATCAAACTTCTCCGTGAATGCGCTACGACGAGTGAATCTTTGTAGTATAGCCCTTCAATAACTCTCACGGTTTTTTTTGTGATTGAAGAGTTCGAATATAACTTATAATGTCTATCTTTAGTAGAGACTCCTCAGGTTTTTTAATTGATCTATTTCCAAACATCGACAAAACGATCAATAATCTAATCGTCAATAATGAACTCTCCGCTGTCAAACATTGAAAGCTGGGCTTGCCACGTGGTGAGTACTTTATTCCAACCTCAAAATATCGAACTCAAGACACGTATATTCACCAATAGGAAACTATTCAGTGTGGAAAGGCTGAAACTCTCCAGGAGTCCCTTGCAATTCTCTTACCAAAAACCCAAACCATCCCTGCGGCCACGCAAGATGTGGTCTGTGTTCCATCAAACCCATGGTATCAGGCCAAGACATGTTGAACAAAACGATAGGTTGCAAGCCTAGTTGACGTTAAGTCTTATGGGGCGGCAAATATGGGATTTACACAAGGAACCAAACTTGGGTTGTTCTCGAAGAGAGAAATTCGCTTCCATGACGTACCTCGGTTCGCAAACAGCGATAGCTAGGCAACATATATCAATAATCAATCCAATTTAATCGAGGGCGATTATGAACATCCTCCTACATTATTTTGACTCCGTGTTTGGGCTTCTGAATCATCGCACGTGATAACGCCCCCTTTTCGGCCTCGGTTCAATTACTGCCTAGCTTGCCTTTTTGTTGATACATCTCCCACCAATTACCAAACTAGGAAACCCTACAAGATATGTTCCACAACTCAGATTTAAATCGCTGACTCGTCACACTCGAACAACCAACCATTAACTTCAGAAAAACGAGGGGGAGTTGACCAAGATGCACCAATGACCACAATCTGCCAAGCATCACGAGCGCCAAATACAGATAAAGCGCAATAGACATAAGAGACAGCGGGTGCAGGCGGCGCCATTTATCCGGGCTTTCAGATCCGAAATCTTTACCGAGTGTCTGTTCGGAAGATGGAGTGCAAACAGCAAAGCCAAGAGCGGTGAGCTTCCAGCCAATTTACCCGGCTTCTATATATAGGTGAACTTTATCATCGTCCTGCATACGGAGTAAGCTTGGCAGAGATGGGACGAGATGTGAATTCGGGACGACGTTCCATGTGGCGGGTTTCGTATGACAGATGAGTGGTGTTCATTTCACGAACTCAATTCATGATTACAGCTCACGTGATCCGTTGATGCTCGAATCGCGAGTACTGTAATGGATTCAATGTTCAAATCAAAGGTTTTCATGAGATTGCAAAATATCTGATTCCTTTCCTTGCTTCTGAATAGGGAGTGTCATCCACGTGATATGGGTCGCATGCGTTCATCTTCCAACTGTGAGATACAACTCCCGGGGAGAACTACCTAGGTCTTCTGCTTTGAACAGCTCCCGGGTATTGGAATTATCCGCTACCCACTCCTTCTATTCGTCAGATCCGCTAGTGAAGATCAAGAGGAAACACTGTGATGGACAGGAACTTTAGCAGCTAAGCGAGTTCAGGCAGATATCCGAACATCCTCTATATGACCTTGACTGACCCAATTGCAACATTGTTAAACACTGTTGGTTTTTCTCGTCAAAACTCAACTGCTTCGTGACATTTCAACATTCTCACGATTGGAACTTGCTGCTCACACACCAACAAATTATACTCGATGTAGCACCCCTCATGATGGGGAATTCCCCATTCTGTTTACCCGGGAATCTAACCGCCTTAGATCTTCTTGGCAGGCCGCCATCAAGGCAGTCCCACACCAGCTGCCCGCTTTGTTCACAACCTCACTCGTCCTCGGCCAAATTCTCTGCAATTGACCATGGGCGACAGTTTGCCACGGCCGACAGAGCGAGTGCTTTTCAGCGGCACGGCCGTCGTTCACCGTGCGATCACCGCGTGATTGGTGCTGTTATGGGGTCATGGGGTTCCCCGTTGGTCGAGAGGGACCAAAGGATCTGTATCAACCCAAGAGGCGTTACCAGCCGTATGGATCACTGATCGCCCCAGCACTACTCGTATGGCCGTTCTGGGGTTCTTGGCGTCATTCCCCGCATCAACACCAACGCGGAAGATTGTGAGAGTTCTTGGTTGATTTGCAAGGGGGCGGTCGGCGATGCATAAGAGCACCATGTTATCCCTTCTTCTTTTCCTTCGTCGCAGCTTAGTTGAGGTTGTTGGGAATTACGAAGAAGAGTCTGATTAGAACTTCTTGTTACTTTGACTCTTTTTGCCTTTTGTTTGAGGTTCTCAAGTCAAGATGGGAGTCACCGAAGGTCTTTCTGATCCTATCCTCACGCGTATTGTCGCTGAGGATAGGGTGAAATGGTACAAGAAGCCGAACCTTCGGCGCATGTAAGTAAAGATGGGGGACTCAGACCTCAATGTCCCTTATTTTTCCGAGACATTTTATTTGAAAATTATATACTTTGCACTCTTGCCTAACGAGGCAACTTTTACGCATCTGCTCTTGAAATAGGACAGACGAACCAACAGCTAACTCTTCGATTTTTAGGTATGTCGTCTTGTTTCTCTGCTGTATGGGAGTAGAAATGACTTCGGGTTTCGACTCGACTCTCATTGGGACTTTGCAATTCTCGCCTCCCTGGAACGCATGTATGCTGCTCCAAACCTGCATAACCCGTTCAACTTCTGACGATCCGCAGATTTCAGTGATGGAACCAAAGATTCTAAGGGCAAACCTACTCTATCAGGAGGAATGCTTGGCTTCGTCTCGTCCTGCTATCAACTCGGCTCCATCATCGGTGTGCCCATCGCGCCTTGGTTTAATCAGCGCTTCGGACGACGTTGGTCTGTGATGGGTGGGTCTGTTATCATGGTTGTTGGAGCGCTTATACAAGGTTTTGCTCAAGATCGTAAGTAGTAACCCATGCCGATATTTCTTTATACCAAGCTAATGCTCTTTCAGTTGGGATGTATATCTTCTCCAGAATGCTCCTCGGCTTCGGCATCGTTTTCTGTATCATCTCAGGTTCCTCTTTGATTGGTGAACTTGGCCACCCAAAAGATCGTGCGACCTTGACGTCTCTCTTCAATGCATCTTACTTCATTGGCCAAATCACGGCAGCAGCAATCAGTCTCGGCACGACCGATATTGCCAGCAACTGGAGCTGGAGAATTCCATCTCTTCTTCAGGCGTGCCCGTCACTCATTCAGATGGTCTTTATCTTGTAAGTCCAGTTGCCCCTGTGACAAAAGGAACCTTCCACTAACAATCTACTGTAGTATGCTCCCAGAAAGTCCCAGATGGCTCATCAGCAGGGACAGGAGCGAGGATGCATATGCCATCCTAGTCAAGTATCACGCCGAAGGCGACATGGACTCTGTCCTCGTCAAGGCTGAAATGGCACAAATTCAATCCACTATCAAAATCGAAATGGATAACGCCAAACAGTCATGGTGGGACATGGTCCGAACATCCGGCATGAGACGTCGTGTCCTAATTGCCTCCTTCCTCGGTCTCTTCACGCAAATGTCCGGTAACACGTTACTATCCTACTACCAAAATCTCCTATACATCATGATGGGATATACGTCCTCATACGCTAAGACGAGGATCAATCTCGCCAACGCCTGCTGGAGTCTCCTCACCGCTTGCATCGCTGCGTTTGTCGTCGCGAGGTTCAAGAGAAGATTCATGTTCATGCTTTCCTCGGGAAGCATGCTGCTGGTTTTCATCTCGATGACTATCTCGTTCGAGAAATTGAGAGAGGCAAAGAATCATAACACAACCAACTCTGCTGCAGGAGTTGCTGCGCTGATCTTCTACTTCGCCTATTCGCCTTGCTACAATATCGGAAACAACGCACTTACCTACAGTACGTCCTCCCCCTCTATCCCCACCCTCACTCACTCACTCACTCACTAACCTCTCCCAGCTTACCTGATCGAGCTCTTCCCCTACTCGCAGCGAACGCGCGGCATCGGAATCGAGCAAATCTTCGGCAAGATCGGCGGCTTCTTCTCCAACAACGTCAATCCGGTCGCTCTTGACGCACTCGACTGGAAATTCCTCGCCATCTACTGCGGTTGGATCACGTTTGAGTTCTTGTTCATCTACTTCATGTATCCCGAGACGTCGGGCCGGACGTTGGAGGAGTTAGCGTTCTTGTTTGAGGATAAGGAGTTAGCGGACCAGGCGGTGGTCGCGGTGGAGAAGCAGATCCATCATGAGGATATGGGGGAGGAAAAGCAGGCAGTTGTGCATTTGGAGGAGCATGGGGTTATTGGGGTGTAAGGTGGTGGTCAGGTGATGTTGGTGGCGAGTTGGGTTTCTGTGGTGTTGATATTGTAGTTTGATAGTTTGGGGCAATGGAGGCAAAGAGGCGAACTGAGAATGGGCTGATGCATCACTGTTGCTCTCGTGATACGGAACTGAAGCGGTACCAAGTCAAGCCTATATGTCGCTTCTGGTGCTTCACTGGTCCTAAGAGAAACAGCTCATCTCATTCGTGAAAATAACCGTAATCGGCAGCGGTTCCATCCCTCCCCTCGAAACTCGTTTCGAAAATTAGTCTATTCAAATCGTCCGGATTTTTAATCCGTCCGCTGCGTGACTAAATTGGTTAGGCATCTATATTTTGGTGATCTGTGGCTGACGGTTTGAATTTGCAGGGCAACTTCAAAGAACTGACTTTCGACAGTGGATGCGGGGGGCTAGTCAGGCACTGGCGTTTAGAACTTGAACGTTGCAAAATGAAGATTAAAACAAAGATGAGAAGGCTGCTTTGATGGGGAAAGTCGTGGTCCCCGCGAGTGGTGGGTCCCCAGGCGGGAGCGGAAGCGACCGAGGAGCTGGGGCGGGTCGCTGGCAGCCACGCTAGAGGACGCTAAATTACCTGCTTCCAGGCTGCATGGCTGCATCTCTCTTTCCCCACGCTTCCTCCTCCAACACAACCATCCAACGTCGACGCAGTCCTATCCTCCTGTCATCTATAACCAGTTTCTTGCGACGCCAGCGATGGTCGAGATGCTTACGTATCCGTCATCTCTCATCCCTCATGCCTCATTGGGAATAGATTAGCCATGATTGACATTGGGACGGGGCAACGAGAGCCTTATGAGATGCGCAAGGATGCGCCACATTTGCGGAGGCTATGTCAGACATGCAGCAACCCAGCCTATCACACCCATTTCCAGAGGCCAAGATGGTGAGCTTACGGCTCCAGCCTCGATAGCTCATTTGCAGGGCATACGACCTCCGTCGCATTTAAAATCTTCCCATCATCCAGGTTCAGACTCTCGACAATGACGCTTTGCATCGTTGCGCATTTCTTTTGACCAATTTGCATCGATATCTTCCCCTTCATATGACTCATGAAGATGTCCTGAAACGGACATGGAGTCGGATTCGGCCGAGCACACAGTGAAGGAACTCCACTGGCTCGCTGATCTCCACAAAAGTAAGTGAGGCTGAAGTCTCGTATTCACCAGATCTGACTTTTAAACGCACAGCTCAATGCTTCACGACTAGTGAGGTGTCCTTGCCTGCAAAGTCGAGTGACTTTGGGGCTGAGGGCTACACAGCATCGTTGACGGACTGGCATGAGTTGTTGCAGTTGACAGCTCCGGACGAGACATGCGGCCTTGTCTTCGTGAGAGGACAGTTCCCAAACACACCCGATGCGATCTTGGCCAGGGCTCAAAGGCGAGATGACAGTGGAAGCAAAGGCACTCTCGGAACAAGGCTGCAACCGGCAGAGCTTAACAGCGACCTGGAGTTGGGAGAACGACGAGTCCAAGGGTGGATTAATCTGAAGTGGCCTTATTCCCAATACGAATTGAAGCGGAAAACGAACATCTGGGACGGAAATGGCGGCACCCTCGAGCAGATCTCTTTCGTTCGTTCTGGCGTTGTCTTCCAGATCTTGCGCCTTCAATGGGGCCAGGGAAGCTCTGTCAGCGACTACGATTCGACCGATGCTCAAAAACACACCGTTGCATTGAGAGCGGGAGGAATTATTCAATTTGGATGTCCATGTTCGAATGGCGGCCCACCAAACAAAGACGTCTTTACATCAACCTCAGATCATCATGGTGATACTAAGCTAAGTTGTCTCAGTGCCAGATACCAGAGGCGTTTTGATATGCGCCTGTATATCGATGGTGTTCCTCAAGATCTAGCACCTTCCTCTACCCACTTGGATGTGGAAGAGGTTGATGGAACTGAGATTGATTTATCTTCGCTCCATCGTATCGAGCTTTTGGAAAATGAGCCAGTTTATGTCGTCTCGACGTATTCTTTGCATTATGGGGATGAAGATGATCATGACGAGACTTCGATTGCAGAATATTTCTCAGGCATCGAGGACCACCTGGGAATCTCAAATGGCTCTGTCAATATGACCGATCGTCTCTGGACCGCGCTGTGTTCACCAAACTACGAAGCTTGGGAAGCTGTCGAAATCTGCTCTGTTGGACGCTGCGTGGAGCAGATCATTTCGGTCGCTGCTATCCCATTCTATAGAAAATCTTCGGGGCACGTCAATCAACAGCAGCAACGAGAAGTCCTCGAAACAGCACTCATTGATAATATCATAAGTTCGCAGCATGTGGATGTTCAGAGCGCTTTGTAAGGTTGACCTCATTCCTCCACTATACGCTCTAACACGAGTTCAGCTTTCAGATCAGAATGCTCGTCAAGGTGCATGATTTCATTGCTACCCGGCATTTCGAGCCAGATCTTTTGGAAAGATTTCGGTCACTAGACGCTATTCGGACATCGTATTTGAGCAAACTTCGAGACTTTATTCGCACGAGTCTGGTCTGGTTGATCAATACAGACATGAAGCCTAGCAAATTACTTTTTGCGCTTGGAAGTCAAGAAAATCCTCCTGACATGGAAACTCACCCATCTGAGCGACTAGCGCAATGTGAGAAGAGCAGAATACGGATGAGCCATGACCAGTCATATAATCAAGCATGCTACGCCACTCTTGCTGTTTGGTACACTATGAAACACTGCCCACAAGCTATCAATAACGATTTTAAGTCAGAGGTACTGCTTCCCAAACTGCGCCGAGCATTCGAGGTTGTGCAAAAACGAGCTGGCCGTGACAAGGAACCGACTCCTAAAAATGATGTTCTGCAATGGTTCCATCTTTGCTGCTTCTATCTCATTTGTAGCGGACAGTTTCCACCCGATCCAAATGGAGAAGCAACGGACGGGTTCACTGCGTCCGACCTTGATCCCCATGAAGTTCTCAAAACGCAACAAAAGTTTGAGAAATATGTATCTCGTCTGAAGACAAGTCAGATTGAAGCTTACTCAATCGAGCACGAGGAGCTTCATCGAGTCATTTTGCTTGGAGAGGAGCTGGGCTTGGATGCCGTTCCTACACAGTTTACTGCTAGTCTGGCATCAGCACGAGCGCTTCAAACCAGGAGGTGGCTAGCAGATAGAAAGCGCACCACTAGATTCAACCCAGGTCCGGCGTCGTGGAAGAGCTCTAGGATAACGTCCAATGGTCCTTGGGAGCTGTTAGCGACTAACCATCAAAGCTTTTTGAGGATTACAGAGGAGGCAAGCATCAAAGCTGCTAGGGAACGGCTGTTCGAATTCATGATGTCTGACTTCACATTCATGACCTCTTGGGATTGTGCTGATTGCAACATGATTGGAAAATGGTGGAATCAGGAGCCCGGGAGCGTGATTTGCGCTACTCTCATTGATTTGAGGAATGAAGGCAGGCAGCTCTTCTCTATCATAGAAATGGATAGAATTCCACATTGGCAACGGCTGACAATCTTATCACAGGGAAGATGAAATCTGCAATATCTAAGGAGGCAGCAGCAGAGCACTTGGCAGATTCCATGCACGACATTCTGCCAACGCCTACCGAAACTAGCCCGATAGGTCCGGCTGGTGATCCTTCCGCGAACGAGTCGATCCGTGAAATACTCTTAGAGATGAAGCGAGATCAACTTGAGTCAAGCCGTGAACAAGTGTTACAGTTGAGACAGCTATTGGCTCAGGAGGAAATTGGCGCGAACTTATCAATCAAGGCATTTGATTGGATGACTTGCAAACCTTCGCGAGTTTTTCATCCAGTAGGTACCCCAGCCGTTTGGACACATTGTTCAAGTTCTGACCCAATATAGCCCTGGTGGGTGCAGTCATTGACTGATACACCCGAGTTCTACCGAGTCAAGCAAACTAAGGACGTCCCTCTTCGGAAAGATCTTAGAAGATATCTTGTCAATCAACAACACTCAATCTCCCTTCCAGAAGAATCGGGCTTGCATTCACCCGAGCACGTATTTTATACCACGTACACTTCAGCAAATATCAAGATAAAAATTGAACCAGAGGACGTTCAATTCTTGAGTCTCTTTGACCTCTACCTAAATGATCGTTTTGCTTTCAAGTCAAATGCTACTTCAATCAAGGATTTTGCACCACTCGCCGGAATTGCCAATGGAACCAGAGAGACAGCGACCATCTCGCGGATACAAGCGGCTAAGCGTAGGAAAGCTTCTACCGTTTACAGTCCAACGGAATTACAGTCTTACCAGAACGTACTCTTTGAAAGATTGAATGACAGTGTAGGCCGTCCACTTCCATCTGCTTAATGACTCTGGCTAATGGAGATAGCTTGTCGATCTCGGTGCAAAGTATCGCATTCTGTAAGTCGCCCGAGATCTATATAGAAGATCACGCGATGCTTCTTTTCAATGGCGAGCTGACTGACTGCGTAGTTTCGCTGAGAAATGTACTCCTGCACTTGTCAGATCCTTTATCTACGTATGGCATCCGAATGCATTGGATACATTCGATAACTATTTTGGATCTACTTCGGTTTTTGCTGAACATCGAGAAGCTGTCATGTGGACCACGAACATTACTGTAACTCAGTAAGTCTCCTTCTGCTTATTTTCTACCTATAGCAGAAGCTATTTTCCATGCATTTTCCTTTCGTATCCTGAATTCCTCCCTATCGTTGTTAATCTATCTATGCTCGGTGCTGACACTCAAAAGCTGGAGTATTCGTCCAACAAGTTTGTCAAAAGAGCATGTGGAGAGATTCCGAGAGAACAGAAACAACGGCGACTTCCCTCCTCTTAGTATCGCTCAGCTTGGCTCCACCAAGAAGCAAAGAAAGACTTTCGACTATCTTCGCACCACGGACGTGGTAGAAGAACGATCTTCATCCTTGGTCATCACTGGAGATCCCTCTGGGCATCTTTGGATTTGTTCCGTTTGGTCCTCTCTCACTGACTCTGAAGCAATGTCCACATCTGTCAGGTCGCTCCTTCCAGTGCTTGGGCAGTTCATACATCAGCAAGCATGTGCTAGATGCCTTGCGTTCCTGATTTTGTTGGGCCATTTGTGCGAAAAGCTGGCTGCTGAGTATGATATGATTTTGTCTCGCTTGGATGGGATCGTGGGACTTGGTGTGAGCTTGTCACATCCTTAACGAATCTTATTTTGGCTGACATCATTCCTAGGAGAGAGTATTGCTCGAGGGACTTGAGTGGGGTACCACCGAAGCTGTGGACAAGTTAAAGAAAATGCTTTGGGGCCTTGAAGCCCTTCGTGTGTTCGACGACAGACTGTCAGCATCACTAGCACAAATCCAGAAAGCAAGAGAAGCTATGGAACGTACGATCAAGCAGGTAAATCAAGGACCCCGATGCGTAAATCCTACCTCTGACATAGCATTTTAGGAGGCTGGGCAGCAACACGTCGACCTTCTCGAGGCGTATAATAATGTCATTGAAGAGTTCGAGAAACGATTGGGAATGCTTTCCGATGTTCAAATTAGAACACAGCTTAAGATCCGACAGGTCACTGGGCTACGAGACGGGGTAGGTCTTCCTTCATTTCCCTGCAGCTCACCATGCTGACGCTCTCAGATCTCAACAGTCACGAATGTCGAAGACAGCCAGACAGCTTTGAGGGATAGTAAGACTACAATCAGACAGGGTAACAACATTCGGATATTGACGTATATCACGATCGCATACTTGCCCCTTGGATTTGTTACCGTAAGTTTCTACCTTGAATTTTTAAATTGTGCGCCTCAACTCACGATGTGCGGTAGGGTCTGTTCTCCATCTCGCACGCAACATTCATGGACCACGCAACCAATGTCGCCTTCGCAGTCCTAGTCGTGATTTTCGTCCTCGGGACTTATGCTCTCGCCTTGAGCCTGGAAAATATCATCGACTCATTCTCCAAAATCGGTGCATTACGAGAGAAGAGATCCACGAACTCTCCATCAAACCAGAATCGCGACGATGGATTGAATGATGGTTCAAGTTCATTCATGAATTTCTGTGGGTTGCGAAAACGGCATCGTGGTCCCGCAGATGAGGTTGTCGAGAAGATTTCTTTTTCTGCTTGACCTTATTTTCTCTGTGTAAAATATATAATATCCCATGTAAGCGTATCACATAAACTGTGGTTTCAAAATTCGTTGTCCCGTGAATATGCGCGTGATTTGTTGGGTAACGATGACCTGCCCTGAATGGACGGGAAGTGATGGTTCGGGCAGCCTCACGTGGGGCTGTGTTGAGGCTGGATGCAGGTGATGTGGCGAGGTCACTGCCCCGTAGTTCTAGCGAGGCCCGGTGAGCGTGAGCGTGAGCGTGAAAGTGATTCATGACAGCGCAGCGCAGCGCAACGGGACAAAGAGTTAATGACTTGTGACTCGACTTTTGTACGCGGAGGGTACGTAGTTCTTAAATGTCGCATTTACTCGCGCGAGCGAGCCAGCGAAATGTATGTTATGTTCCTCTGTTTGTGAATCATTCTTTGTCGCTTTATCTTGCATTCATTCATTCATTCATTTATTCAGTGAGGTGATTCGATGCACTTTGATTTCTTATAGCGATCAACACAGCAACCCAAAGATATGTCAAAGTCGAAAACAAAACCGAAGTCTAAACCCAAGGCTAAACCAGATACGAAAGACATTGCAGAAGCAGGATCGGATATGGGAGAGAAGGAGAAGACGAAGAAGAGTTCTACTCATGGTCATGTGATGGTCCACAACAACTGCAAGAAGGGAGACTGGGAGTGGCTTTGTTGCAAGGTTCGTTCGTTTCCGTTCTTCTTCTTCTTCTTCTTCTTCTTCTTCTTCTTCGTTTCCGTTTTTCTTCTTTGCATTTTTGCATCTACAAGAAGTGGCAGCGATGTCAAGAGATGAGGAAAAGAAAAGCTAATGAGTTAAATAAATAAACAGTGCCAAACACCAAACAAGATCAGCTTCGAAGGCGAGAAGGCCGTTTGTCGCGATTGTGGACATGTGAATGCGGAGTGTTACGAGTGTGCGGATTACAAGGTTGGATAAGGGTTGGTGTTGGAGATGAGGGGAGTGGGGTTGTAGGTGCTGGGGTATAAATGGAGGATTGAGGAGTTGGGGTTGGGGTTGGAGTTGGAGTTGGAGTTTCGGCCTGGAGTCTGGAGTCTGCGGTCTGGAGTTTGGAGTTTGGGTTGCATGTTCACGATTGGATGCACGATTTCTAAGTTGAGGGCTGGGATTGAGTTACAGACCAAGAATGCAAGGAAGAATTCTTGGTTATGAGGATGAGAGCGCGTTGTATATTATGGAGCACGGAATCAGGAAGGCTGTAACGTTTGATGGAGGGGTGGGGGTGGGGGTGCATATTATGGAGTACAGAGTTTGGGTCTGGAATGTATGTATGATGAGTGTTTTTGAGCGAGGCGTTTTGGCATTATGGGAGACGGGGCGTTAGATGCATGGATTGGAATTTAGTATTGGAGTTTTGGCATGATAAACCTATGACTTAAAGTTTAATTCTTCTCACAGCTGTGATATGTTTTCATTTGAATGTCATAAGTTACGCCGGCAATACGAATGCAGACATGGCAACGAGTGCGGGTACACCCTTGAGTACTCGGGTACAAAGCTCACAAGTATTACTTTATAGACTGAGTTGAGGAGGAGGGCTGGGAGGACTTGGAGAAAGGACTTAGGAGTTAGAAAGATGGAAGGGACTTAGAAAGTGTAAGAAAGTAACAGAAAATGAAAATGGGAATGAGAATAAATCATTATCCTAGCTCAGTATCTAAATTCTATTCTTAAGCTCCTTACTCTCGTTAGTGGGCCAACGAAACTACTAAATTGAAGTGGTTAATTAACAGAGTTTGTACCTCTTGCTTTCCACGAGAAATTGTCGTGGAGTGCTTTTCTGAGGGTTATACGACTTGAGCCCTTTTACAGAGAAGGTGGCGAACAATCTTAGAGTGTACTTCGTGATGTAGATATACTACGATATTAACTCAAGCGCGTTGTTGTAGTTTGAATATATTGTGAATCATAAATTATCTAAATAGTTCTTTTATGGAACAAAAATGAATCACCACTTATTTGCAGCATTATAAATAGCTTCATTTCGCCTTGCAAATCTATACATAGCACAATATTGAGACTAGCCAAGCGCAATTTTGCAGTATCGCACAAACACAAACATGGAGTCAATTACCGCCAAGACCAAGAAAGCCCTAACTCTTCTGCCATTCCGCCTTCAAGGCCATTACATCGGCATACGCAATTTCTACGATGAGATCACCACGCCCTCCGAAAAAACGACCACAGAACAGACCGAAGAAGAAATCGATACATGGAGAGAAGTCTTGCAGCAAGATCTGGACTCGATAGATGGACCGCTTCCCGACAGTTCCGAGCTTTGGTGCCTAGCGGAGGTTGACAGGATCAAAATCCTCGCCCTCAAAAGGGCAAGTGTGCAATGCTTGTTGGACAATCTGGAAGTGGTGATCAAAAGGATTTCCAACCTGACGATACCGTCGCCGCGATTCGCGGCGCCAAGCGGCCGGCAGGTCTCACTGGAGGAGGCCCAAGCTATCGTGCGGAGCTCTGGGGATGCCGACCATGTTGTTCTTACGGAGAGGGAGAAGAGGCGTGTTGCGGTGAGGCTTTTGGATCGGTGTAATCAGGGTTACTTGCTCTACCGTCCGGGGGAGAGAGAGCAGTTGTGCCAACTCCTCAAGGAGAAGGAGAATTCTCGGGTCTTGATTTGAAGAGTTCGTAATCAGTCACTCGGGGCCTTTACTCGATGCTGCGATGTGCTGGACCAACTGATATTCAGAACTCCGTTACGTGGTTGTGTGCTCATGCACGTGGAATCTTTTGGCTGCGTTGACGTTTGTTTACTAAAAGGAGCAGAAATCTATTCACTTCCACACTTCCTCTTTTGTATAAATCAAGAAGGCGTGGTAACAATGTCTCTTTGAGCCATCAAACGCTCCATCTGACTCTTACTCTCTCCGACAGAGTGAGGGGATCTATGAATTATATCTTCCGAAAAATAGGTATTATTCTACCGGCATGTCCACACATCCCTTTATCTCACATGACCAGCACCGCATCTGCTCACGCCCAGCTCAGATCTGTTCAGGTCTCTTGAGGTCTACTCATCTTACAGCCTCTCAGTGTTCTCAACAACAAAATGGTAATTCGCTCTCATCGACAGATGCTAAATTCATTGCCGGGGCCGAAGGAGCTTAAGACATCATTTGTTAACCTGGTTCACCAACGCCCTTCATATTACCAGACCAATAGGTCCTACTACTATATACAAACAAAAACGCGTCGTTGAAGCTAATTTGCGGTCCCGGCTTGCACAAACACAGGCCACTTTCCGATTTTTTGTTGGAATGTGTGGTGTGGTCGTGTCTGCATCTTCAATCACCCTCGGCGGATCTCTTCGGGATACTGCTTTGCACAGCCGGAATAGCTTGCTGGCTTGTTACCTAAGATTCTTTCCACACGAATGTATAGCCTTTGTGCATAATCCAAGTCGGCATGCGAGCAAATGTCGAGATTTGCTGCTGCTACCCGTTTCTGAGGGTCTTCAAGGCCATGCTGAACGCTCTAGAGAGTATTAAATAACGAAGTATAGCAGCTCCCCACATTTGCTCCGAAATCCAGCAACCAGGAGCGCATTTCCAGGCTTCAAAACGACAATCCATTAGCCGCCTAGAAGCCCTCTCTCAAAACAAGCCGAAGGAGTGAAGTGGCAGGCAGTGAATCATTTATCATTTTGAGTCTATCTCTCACACAACCTTCCAAGTCGAAAGTTCCAGTATTTTATTTTGTAAGATTATCTTCCTTGGAGACAGACGTAGCACTGTACCATATCAAATAACCATCGTCCCTCCCTATCGCGCTTGCTTGAAATTGTTGTCTGTGTCTCCTGGCAAGGTGTATGCGGATCTGCTTTGCGCGAAATGCGCGAAATGCGTATGCCGTGAGACCCATAACGTGCGAAGAGCCCTCCCTCTACCTCGTATTGAACACAACGCCGCGCCGAATCGGTAGAAAAAAGGGATCCGAATCTAAATGTACAGTATAGTACAGTACAGTACCAAAGGTGTGATTTCATCAAAGCGACGCTGGGGTTGAAACTTGTCTTTTGTGTTTCGAGTGTATAGAAGTTTGGCCCAGATTTCGTCTGTTCGCGCTTTTGTTGAAGGACTGTATCAAGGCACAGGACCCATGGTGGTGGATGTTTCGATATGTTCAAAACTTGTGAAAACCTTGCGCAGCGGGCTGTGAGTCGCGCTTTGGTATTATTAACTAACTCTAATTCTCAGAGGTCGGGAAAGGATCCTTTACGTAGGTTCTGACTGGTTTGGCGACATGCTCAAGGGCTCAGGTTATTGTAGTAACAGCTCACATTCAAAAACAGGAATAGAAATTATTCACACCAAGCTTCCCATGTGGAAAAACAATTATTCACAACAAAAATCCAATCAAAACCCAAGTATAAATACCACAATATTATTTGCTCACACCTCCAAACAACTTTGACACTAAATCCAAATACCTTCCTGCCAAAGCCCGTCAAAGATGTCTTCAGATAACACCCACAACGAGACGGAGTCAAAGGTTGAAGAAACGGCCTCAAATCTCTCCTATGATAAGACGAAACCAACGCCAACACACGAGGAGATTTTCGATGAGGCATATAATATCATAGAAAAGGATATGCAACCAGTGTTGAGTCATATGGAGGAGTCTGATCGAGCGAAAGTGTTGGATCTAATTAGGTCTCTTGGCAAGGTGGCGTTGAAGACTTTGGAGGAGCTGTCAGAATTCTCAATAAGTGAATACTCGAGCTCGACTTGCTCCGAAGGGGAAGCTGTGGATGAGTCTGAGCCTGAGGATGGGACCGAGGACAAGATTGAGGACGAGATTGAAGAGAAGACGGAGAAGTCTAAGGAGAAGTCTGAGGAGGAAGGTGAGGATCCACCCAATTATCGACGGCCAACATGGGAATCATGGAAGATCGTCACAGGCGAGGAGGATGAAGCCGAGCAGGAACCGGAGGAAGAGTCCGTAGAACAACTGAAGGAGGAGCAATTCTCACTCGATAGTCAGCAAGGTTGGGTGAGAGCTTGTAAGAGTGAGGTGGACGATGGCCCTCTGCGCTTCACGGCACCGAGTGGTAGGGAAGTTACTTTTTGGGATGCATCGCAGCCATTTGTGGAACTGTTCTCGGAACACGATGAGGCTGATGCTGATCCTGAGAAGTTGAAATTCCTTGCGCAGGAGCTTGTCCGGCTTTTGACTAAGGAAGAGTTAATTTGAAGATAAAGAGATGCTCGGTATGGTGTGGTATAAAGAACCAGTCAAGATGGTATTTGATGAGCTTGCAACGCTGGATTTTAGAAACCTATCGATCTATTCACATCTATGTGTGGAAACCGTTGAAGAAATCGTGATCTTCTGGGGATGTGATCTTGTATAACTAATCCCTTTTTATCTCATTCATGCATAGAGCCCACTATTGAACATCTGACTCAAGTTCTTTTTGCCAGCCAGGTGGATACGCGCAGAGGATGCTCAAGACATAAAAGCATTGGGAATGACACGCTCATAGTCATTGAAACAAATCGCAAAAAAAGAGTCCTTTGCACATTTTTGCCTCTCAAAGGTGACATCGTAAACTTCCACGTGAACTCCGCTTAGCAGAATTGCTCACTGCGCCACTTCATAGATTCACTGCGATCCCATCGAACCACGTCGGAACATACGAGATCCAAGAAAGTTCTCATTGGACCATTGCTGAAGCGCATTGGCCCTCGATCTAACAGCGTCGGTCCAATGAACCGATATAACAGAGATAAAGCAATTTTGTGGAAGCAACCGTTCCACATGCTCGGTAACAACACCAGTAACCTGACAAGTGCGCACAGCAAAAACTTCCAAGAAGGCAAAATCAGGAGTACAAATACTCGCACCGCACAACTGAAATCGATCTTCAAGCAAGTCAACGAGCCAAACCTAAACTGAAAGGGGGAAAGAAAAGCTTTCATCGAGTCCTCGCACCAACACACCGCCCACAGCGGCAGATCACAGCAGTAATCACGCTTGGACCCCAATTCGATGGAACGAGCCCACTTGGTCTCGCAAAATCGGTCATGATCATGTTCTCTACCGGCGCGCTCGTCGCTGCCGTTGTCCTCCGAGGCGGGTACCGATACACCATCATCATTCTCTTCCACGGGCTCGGCATCGTTCTCTTCAAGCTCCTCATCCTCTTCGCTATGCTCTTTGCCAAGATCGTAGGCGGATTCTTCTTCCTCCTCCTTCTCACCGTCTTCGACTTCCCATCATGGATCTTGTCTCTCGCCACGACATCTGACTCATGTCCTGCATGCCAGCGACACCACGAACAGCTAAAGAAGAAGATTGATATGCCGGAAGGTTGGGTCCGAGTTCTGATCTGCAATACAGACGAAATCTCGGAGTTCGACCTGAATCCCCAGACGGCAAAGCTGGGTCTGCACCGTCTCGAGGGTTCGTGGGAGAGCAGAGAGATACTCCAGGTGACGGAAGAGGAGATTCGACGACGGGTGGTACCCTGGCTGGACCAAGTTATCATGGAAAAGGACGATCGCGGATATCTCTCGGAAGAAGAGACGGAAGAAGAGAAGGATGAAAGAGGTAGAAATGTGTCGTCGTCCGGCTCGATGCACACGTGACCCCACGTCCAGCCTGGAGTCTGGAACGGGGCGACGATTTGGCCGATGCAGGCGAAACCAGAAATGCAATTGTTGATGACGGCACTGCAGTTCGCAGGACGGTGTTTGGGTGATTGGAGGCGGTTCATATTGCACGACCCGCCCAGGCGCAGCTTCACATGCCACCGTCAGTACCGCGAGATCTGAAATCGGACGCGCAGGTCGCCACGTCCCAACAACCCGATTCTCCTCACCACTTTCTCCACCCATGTGCTTCGTCTCGTCGGCGGCCCAAGCGTCTCATCTCGGTCGATGCGGGTGTTGATGTCGGTCTTCGGACGGCGCGCACCTCTGGAGACTCGCGAGACTCTCGATACCTTCGACACATCGAAGCATCCGACGAGGCCGGAGTGAGACAGAAGAAGACGACGACGACGTCGCGACGTCTCCGCAAAGGCTCGAATCTGCTAGCGGGCGGCCCTCCTGCGCTGCATCCGGGTCTAGCGTCGGCGATCGCTCATGCTGGGCGCCGACGTCTTGGCGAAACATGTGAAGCGCATCTGACCAGGACACAACACCAATGGAGGCCGTCCAATTCGAGTAACACCAAGACAGCTTCTCACCCACCACCTGCCACCTTTCACATGTGCTTCTTCTCTTCCGTTCGGTGATCTTCACTTCTCCCTTGTATAACATCAATTGTCCCTCCCACAGCTCCGAACGCAGAAGCACAGCTGGGGAGGCAGACCGAATCCGAAGTCTGCAGGCGAAAACAGAAAACAGAAAACAGAAAACAGAAAACCGCACCCACGAGCAACGTCACACGCGCACAGGAACAAGAGACGTCGGCAGCGTACCTGATGACTGCCATCTAAGACATCCGCCTACAACGAAGCCCTCACCACCAACCCCGCATCTGCATCTGCATCTCCATTCCCAACCACCAAACCAACCCAAACCACAACTCACAACCGCACCACGATGTCTCTGTCCCCCTCGTCCTCTCCCAAAATCCACCGACCCAAACCCCGCCGACCGTACGAGTCTACCTCTTCCCTCACAAACCAACCGCCCTCACCTCACCTCTCGCCCTCATACCCAGATGATACCCCCTCCCGCACACACTCAATCCTAAACCTCACCTCTTCGACGCTCCTCGGGATCTACTCGCCAACAGGCTACCAACCCAGCACCGACTTCGACTACTCGCAACCCTCGACACCATGGGGTACGGGCGCCGAGACACCACGCACACGCTCCATCTCCGACCCCGTTCCCGTACCGATACGACGCGCCGCTCCCTCTCCGCCACCCAGCTCGACCAGGAGCACCGTATCTGCATTGGCGTTACGCGGCGTGTTGCTCTTTGGAATAGGAATGGGATATGGAGTCTTGGTACGGCATCTACACGATGACAGACAACTGGCTCCGTTCCAGGTGGAGGGAATCATAAAACCGCGGAACGATTGGCGGTACCTAGTCTTCTGGGGCGTGGCGGGCGTTTGTCTAGGGAGCCTGATGCCGTGGGTTGATACTCTGTTCTCTCCTTCTCCTACTGAAGATGCGTCGAGGTATGGGGAAAAGCGAACTACAAGTTCTAGTGCAGAAAAAGAAGAAGTGGAGGAGGAAAGCGGACTATTTGGTGCGGATTGGACGCCTGTGGTGAGGAGCGTGGGTGCATTTGTTGGGATCGCTTATGCTATTGTACGTCCCCCTCCCCTTCCATTTTACCTATTATATTATATTGGTCGAAGCTAATGTCTTCCAGCGAAAACTCCCCTGGGCAACCCCCCTCCAAGCCTCCCTCACCCTCTTCCTCGTCAACCCGGTCCTCTGGTACCTAATCGACCGCTCCGCCCCGGGATTCATCCTCTCCGCCTCCGTCGGTGCCGTCGGGACCTCCCTCCTCTTGGCATCAAACCCAGACATGATGCCCTCTCCCGCATCCTCTACCTCTCCTTACAGAAATACGACGTTTAGACCTAGATCCAGCATCTCCAGTGGCAGTGGGTGGTTTAGTGGCGGGGCAGGCGGGGTCGGGGCTGGTGGTGCACTGACCGCAGGACTCGGCGGCTGGGGAGAGGATCTCGAAAGTCTCGTCAGCAGAGAGAGTTTCGAAGTCGGGATCTGGATCTTGTCCGTGCTGTTCTGTAGCTGTGTTTGTTTTGGGAATGTAGGGAGGAGGTTGGCGCTGAGGACGTCTTCTGGTGCGCAGAGGCAGAGGCTGAAAAGTATTGGTGCGGCTAGATGATGATGTTTTGCTTCTACTCTCCGTTGTCCGGTTGGACTTAATTGGATCCCGATTGGAGTTGGATCCGCATCTAAAAGAGGTGGAATGTTGGGAAGTTTAGAGGAAGTTTGATGTACTATACAGTATCCAGTACATCTCTTGCAAAAGGTGCATAATCTATGGTACCCTTCATGTATGCATGTACGCATGTATGCATCTCTGCGCACGAACAAGAGAAAGAGAAAGAAGAGGATCTCGACGCACATCTCCGATTGGATCCGACTATATTAGATCTAGAACGGATTTCTCAGTAGGATGGATATACCACGGACTAGCAAAAGGCAGGATACACTTGCTGCTGCTGCTGCTCAAAGCATTGGGAAGGAAGGAATAAAATAATCTCTACACTTTCACACCTTCACATCCGAGGAGTCTGTGACCTACCTACCGGTATATCTCCTAGCGCCTGCCTCATTGATCCAATTCGCATCTTGCTTATACGCCATACGGTCATATATCAAGTATCATTTGAACCTCACTACCTGGAAGCCGCGTGCTCCCCATCCCAACCCTTCCCATCCCGGCGCCGGAGCCAGACCCGCAAGAGATCGAGGCTCCACTACTCCACTACTCCAGTACAGCCAGCCAGCCAGCCAGCCAGCCAGAGATCAGCCATACATACAAGACCAGTCATCAGTCATCATACACGAGGAAGATTCGCCGTCCAGGTAGCCCCATAAGCACTAGATACATATATATATATAGGAGACAGAACCAAGTCCCGAAAATCTCAACCAGGATCTTATTATATATATACTCTCGCCACGAACGTCGCTGATGATATGTAAGGAGTAAGGAGTCCGAGGATCCGTCTTTGGAAAGGTAAGAGACGTGTAGGGTTAACCCCAAGCCAAGTCATTCTACAGTGAAACTCTAAAGATTGAACACGAACGGGTGGTGGACGGTATACCGGAGAGAAAGCCAACATTATCTATCGGGGGGGGGGGGGGGGGGGGGGGGATGCAATTCCATCCGCCGAGATGCATGGTGCTGAAAACGAAGAATATAAGCAAGAGTTCCTTACAGACCGTTGTCCTAAGTCCTGACGACTCGAGATCGCGACTATTAGTAGAGTAGAGTAGGTTGAAACTTGACTAGCTCCAGATGACACCTTGTACAGTCCCTGGGTACGGTATGGAATCGAAGTCGAATTTCTCACTAGGTGCGAAAAGATTCGAAACCCTCGCGCCAGGCCTCTGGGCCGGTAGCTCAGAAACCGTTTCGGCGTATAGTACTGTACAGTACTTGTCAAGCAATGGGATTCTGCAATTCGTCGGATCGAAGGGTGTTTTTTGAGAAAGAACAGTGCGCGCTGCGTCACGCGTCGTTTTTGCGTATTTGAGTAGGGTGATTGGTGTTTGCAATTGGACGCCTGGGGCTTGGTGCCTGTTGCGAGCAGGTATCGCTACTGCACATGCTGTGTGTGTATGCTGTTACAGTAATCTCAAGTTGAGAAACGGCGAGGCTCTGAGCGGCGCGGGTGGTTGTTTGGATCGGGGTCTAGAGGATCTGAATAATTGCGACAATACGGAGGAGTGCGTTAGTTTTGTTGCGATCATTGATCTCTTCGAGGCTGATGTAGGGATGTAGGGAAGGCGGGTAAGATGATTGGAGCGTCTTAACTTGAGGATGTCGCTACTGATCAAATGATAAAATGATATACCGTAGAAGTACCAGTGTCATTCGCTTCCTCAGCTTGCAGCTGCTCGTCCTTAAACTTGCTCGTCTTTACCTTCCCCTTCCCCTCTGGCTCCATCTTCCTTAGCTACCTCGGCTTCCTCAATTTTCAATTTTTCATCACCGGTTTTTTTTCTTCCTCTATTCTCATCGTTGATGGTTGTAGATCAAGCGCTCTTTAAACGCCACATTGATTCTGCCTTCCGACGCGCTTCGGCACGAAGGCCCTTAAGACAAAGCCGCCCTTATTAGCAAGCAGAGCCTGTCTTAAAGTCTACGGAACCTCGTCTTCGTCGGCAAAACCTTTCATCTTCGTTAAATCGACCTTTGCGCTTTCTAGATCTCCAAAGTGTTTCATAATCAAGATTTTAGGTGTGAGGAGGATCATGAGCATCTAGCCCACATGCGTAAGACTACCTCTCAACACCCATTTTATATCGCCCACTAGCCCTGGATCGCGACCCTCTCATTATTCGGGGATATTGAGATGCAGAGCGGTTCAAGTGCATGCTAGGGTGGTGAATAGGGGGGTCCCGAGGATTTCGAGCGTGCCGCGTGAGTTGGAGGAAGAAAGAAAGTTGATGGCTGTTGTGGGAAGGGTACTACTCGTTTTGAAGGTACTGTAGGCACCTGAGAGGGTTGGGAAAACGAGAAGTAGGAGATTGGTGATGGCCATAGCAGAGTCTTCGAGAGGGTTTGGTGGAGAATGGTTGTTGTGATTTAGTTGATTGGATATGAGAATTGCAGACGGCAGAGATACAATTCGTCAAACTTCGAAAGAGGTAGAGATGAGACTCGATAATTGCGATCTATCGTCTGCAGTTAGGCTCATTGTCTCGAAGGGAAAGACTTTGCTTTATCGCGGCGTTACGATGCCCATATTTGCGTTACCAGGTATGTCTCAGGACCGGAGATTGTGGCTCGAGTGCTGAACTGTTCGAGTAACACCTAGAACAGTAGATACGATAACAAGCGGCTTTCTTCAATCCCAACAAGTCGTGCTTCTGGGGCTTCGCACTTGGTAGTACAGTACGTGTTAGGTGGAGCAAGTCGCTGTGAGATATTCGTGAGACTGTTTGACCAATTGCATTGACATCCGAGCGGAAGGCTACTCTTGAGATGATAAAACTACAAGAGCATATCTTGGTTTGACAGGTTGACGGACTTGAGAAAAATCATACTATCAGATGAATGATGAAAGAACAACTTATTTGCAAAACTGGAACGTTGAATAGATTGGTAGGAACACCTAAGGAAACTGACGACACTGAGAGAAGAGGGTCGTTGAACTTTGAACTGTCTCTTCCAACGATGCTGAATGTGTCGATCTGCTATCACTACTGGCAAGTGTTCATGTTCATGACAAAGTATCGAAGACGACGACTTCGGGAGTCGTCGTTGACTTCCTATTATCACGTGATCGGTATCGCTCACCCGCCTAGCCTGTCCTAAATATTGCTTCCTTCTTCCTCAACTTCGACACCTTCATAGCATCTGATCATGAAAACGAAGCCTATCGTTCGATAATCCCTCACAACCCCTTCTTTCTCCTCCTTCATGGTCGACGGTTGTACTAATACAATCGAGCAACTGGAGGTCGCCAAGAAGAAGCGAATGAGATCGACCGCCGTCTAGTGCAGATCCTCATCTGCTGAAGCCTAAAACGAGGAGGCAAACACTCTTTTGTAGCAAAAACCAGATCCGAAATGGATAACCGAACGGCTCCTCCCATGGTAGCCGTATTCTAACCTCGATGCCGTCTTTCTACATTTCCGTGACTCTGTCATCGCAACTCGAAATAACTCAGATACATCGAACCGGATCGTATGCCCACCAACCAATTGATGAACGGTTTAGAGATAAAAATAAATAAAGGTCCACCACGACTATAGATGAGGCTATTGCCTTTTACAACACGCTAAATGTCACTTACGCTATAACCTGCATCGCATCCGGCTGATCGTCCAAGAGCAATACGCTTTTCTGGATTCATCTCGTCTGGCTAGCGGCCAGTGGTAGACGGAGTTTGGGTCTAAGGTTCATCGAAGCGATTATCAGTCTTATGCAATTATGACCTACTGCTGACGTTTCTGTATCCGAGACCCAAAATTTTGGAATGGGCTGTCGTCGACCGCCCACGTCCAGCCTCAGAAATTTCTGACGAGAATCGATGCAGGCGCTCAACGCCGTTCATGGAAGTGCTGAGACAGACAACAAAAGCTGTCTATTGTGCTCTCTATCTATCCTGAGCGAAGGCCAACTTGATTGGATATTTCCGAGCTTATGGTATTTCTTTTGCTAGCACGGTATCCACACCGCTATCATTTGTGCTGCCATCGTCCATTCGTTCATGTCCATGTTCATTTCTAATTCATTTTTGAACAATCAGCTAGAGCCTCTTAGTGAGAAGGCTTTCGTTCAAATGTGCCTAGCATACATACCTGATCTAGACATAGGCCTGACTTGACGACTTCCACTTTATCACTATACCACTGACTATCTCGTCTATGACTTACTCAACTACCTTTTGGATATTCCAAATGATGAGGAGACATGATGATCATGACGGTCTTTGGTGTCCACCACTCCCGATCTCTCAAAAGGGTAGCTTCGCAGAGTGAAGATGAATGCTATAAAGCTTTCGCGAGCATCCTGACAAGCTCTACATCTTCTCTTCTCTCATCCCACCAAGCTTCAGATCAATCATGAAAACGTTATTTTCCCCCTTTTCTTTTCTTTTTCAATCTACCAAAAATCATAGCTCTTCACCCAACAACCCAAACGCCATCATGCAATTCTCAACTATTATTATAAGCCTCTGTAGATCCGCTATCGAAAGCGTCCAATGCTGTGGTGCCAGCGTTGATGGAATTGCGAACCTAAATTGCATGACTCGTAAGTTCCATCGCTTATTTGTTCTTGAAGGCATTGATTTACAAATGACAGCTTCACTGCACCTACTTCAATTGCCGACTTTCAGAGCACCTGCGCTGCTAACGGCTAGGCGGCCTACTGCTGCACCCTTCCCGTGGTACGTCCTTAGCAGCCATTTTATTATCAAAATATATACTGACGAGGCGTGCCAAGCTGGAAATGCTCTTGTTTACGATACAGTGTAAAGGACATCTAGATGAGCGTCGCGGCAATTAACTCGGGATAAGGAGAGCTATTTCGAGGTCGAGAAAGAGATTGAGATTCCATATGTGTATAATGATACTGCTAATAACACTTCTCTGTTGTGGTCACACCTGTTTTCTCTCACCGATCATGTGCCTCACAAGTACTCGCCTCGCCAAACCCTCCAAGCGAGAAAGCAAGGAGGTGACCAGACCCCTGAACCCCCTTTCCGAACATCCCGGAACACACTAGAGGGAGATTCCGAAACCGCTTCAGCGACTGAGGAAGCGAGGTCTGGATTTTTTTTAAAGCTTGGTGCTTGTTACTGCAAGATGTCGGGCGTGGCGGCGGGTGAGTGACGACGACGATGACGCCGATACAGGATCGAATAGGCTACCGTTGGGATGGATGGGTATATGGAGCATGCATATGACCTGAGGGTAACACAATCGTTGCGCGATCAGAAGATTAATGTTGGTATATTGGGATGTTGGGATGATGGCATCGTGGAATGATGAAATGATGGATGTTGTATGGGGAGAACGAATTGTGTACTATGTATTCAGCTTTTAGTATACAAAATGAAATTCATACTATAGGTTATATTCAGGATAGGGGCCTCCCCTGAAGCGAATGCGATATTTCACGGCTGGGCAAAAAGTAAGAGTCGAGAGAAATGCCGGCAAAACATAACGAATGAGACATAATAACAGAATCCAAAGGTCAGAACTAACATTTAGAGGCACATGGATATCTACTTCTCCATCAAACATTCGTTCATGGTCGAGTTCTTCATCAGGTTGTCACCCCTTTCGATGCCCCTGATACTCCATGATATTCTCCCGCTAGGCAGCAAGAACGTGACATTTGAGCTTTCAATTCTTCCAACCAGACTTCTGGATAAAGAACCATACTCCTTGAACTAATTCACACACATATCAACCTTGAGCAGAATCGCTGGAGAATGTTGGTGAGGCTCTGATACAGCCACCGAAGGGATGACCATCACTAGCTTCGTTCGGCTGCACGATGTGCGTGTTACGTAGGATGAGAGAACATCAAATAGCCAAACAATGAAACCCCCAAATCCAAAATATTTCGTCGCCCGCACTGCACCGCAAACCCAGTGAATGCGAACATGAACAGAAACTGTGTGCATCAGAGTAGACATATTCGTAGCCCGCAACCTCTCACTTTCTCTGTGAATCGCAAATGACGTCCCAAACGAGGCTAGCCTCCCATAACCTTGCGCAGCCGACTTTGGGATTGACCGAGAGCACATCAAAATCATGAGCAGCAGGTCGCCAGGTGAATTTGAAGGTGAATTTGCAGCATCAATCCACGACACCACATCACGACTTTCCATCGAAGAGACTCCGAAATCCGCCTCTGCTACCCCCATTAAGATTGACTTCGCATCCGTTTTCTCGAAAAACGGATGTCGCGATCGCAATATTATGAGTGAGGTCGGGGTTGCCGACCGTACACGGCTTTTACGATCAAAAAGAGCTGAACTCAGGTAAATCAATTATGCCACCCGTCCCATTCGAAAGCGCGTGCCGCGGCGCATCGATGCATATACGTATCTTGATGCTGATAACTGTAGCGGAATTGTTACGTCGCGCAAGAGGAAACTTCGCGAGTTGTATGCTGTTTGCGACAATGAAAGTCCTCTTCCCCAGATCGACCTCACGAATCCTGACGCGCCATCCACCAACATCTCCGAAGCCCGATTTCTCGAAGTTACCGACATTTTACAGTACGTTTTCTCGTCCGATCTATGCCGATATCAAAATGTTCCAGGTGTTGGTGGACATTCACGTGGCGTTTTGCTGATATGTGCAATACAGAGACCGACTCTTCGATGAATCGAACCTCCCAACGCGTCGTCAATTACGGTCGGATAAATTAAAACAATCATCTCCCATACGGAAAGCAAGTCCAGATGTACGAATAAATGATGCGTCGCGGAAGGCGGCTAAGATACAACGCGATGGGAGGAAGAGTCGGGCACCGACACCCAGCTCGAGGAGCGATGGAGGGATTTCTACAGTACCAAATGAGAACCAAATGGATGGGACGATTGAGAAAGGGATATCAATGCAGAGATCGACTTCGAAGGGCTCGCAGACCGATCTACCTGTGGAATCATCCGCTGTCCTGAACGAAATAGTCGAGGATACTTTCGAGAATGCGAAGCAACCAACACCTTCGATGCCAGATAATGTTGTACCACCTAAGGACTTGGAAAGCGATAGGATCAGGACAAGAGTAGAGAGCAGACCGAATAGTCCAGGCGTGGATCCACGGCAGGCTATGCCAATCTCTCCCGAGGATGCTGCTCAACTACCTGGACCTATCGTTGAAGGACTTGGCTCCCATGATGGTCAACACAAGGCTGCTACGGTACATTTACCACCAAAGGAAGTACAGGAAAGACATTTGCAACAAGTAGAAAAGGCACGGCAGCAGAAGGAACAGCAGTCACATTTATCGATCAACACCCCCCGAGATGCTGGACGAAATGCGGAAGCTCTCTCTTCGCCCGGCTCGACTGTCGATGCTCTCTCAGCTACTACGCCTGCTATGCACGAGGCGTCCACGGACACTAGTCCAGAAAATGAAAGCCGTTATGACGCCGACAGGATGGATAAAGATGATGAAGCTGCTACCCCTCCTCAGTTGAAGCCTACTCCGGAAGAAGTTGCTGAGAAGGCTGAGCATGACAGAATATTGCAGGCCCGGATGGAGATTGCAAGAGATGAGATTATGAGAAGCAGTCCACATCCTGTTGAAGATCTATCTCGAGCAGGAGAGCCCGCAACTTCTGGTCAACAAGTCGATGATTCACAGCAAGATGCTAACCAGGATCAGACGGCCGATCGACTCACGAAGGAGGCTAGTGAGGTTGTCCACGATGCTGTGGAGGATCAAGATGAGGTTATGGCCATTCCAACGTCTTCTGGAGACACCAGTCTGAATGAACCGGAGCAGCGCGGCCTATCAAACGTTGCCGCAGGAAAACAACCAGAAGTTGCTGATTCCGAAGAGGAACAAACCCCACCGGCTGATGCCATGGATGTTGATACCACAACTGTGAAAGATTCGTTCGAGAGTAACACTGCTCTTGAAAGTGCTCCTAGAACATCACCAGCAGTACCTCAATCAACAGAAGCACCAACGAAAGAGATTCCAGATTCGCAAAAGAGCTCTGTTACGCCAACATCATCCACACCTCGGAAGACGCCTTCGACTCCTGCTGCTCCACCTTTGGAAAGGATGACTACCAGAGTTGCTTCTGGTGCTATGAGACACAAGTCTGTGTCTGAGATATTAGGAGAAACTCCCAAGCCCGCGACTTCGTCAAGCTCAGAGCGAAGAACAGAGTCAGAATCAGCCGCGAACTCACATACACCATCAAGGAGCACAACCCCCCAATCCCCAGGAGCTCGATTGCGTATGCTGGAGAAGGCCAAGGAACGAAGTAAGCTCTCAACAGTGGTCTTTGCAGGACGACCATCGAAACCAGCGTCACGTGACAATACATTGGTCGCCAATGCGTCCCCATCTCAGTCTCTTAAGGATGATTATTTTATGCCATTATTCCTTGCTACGGCATCGACAGGCAAGAGTGGTGTTCAGCCGCTTGATAGTCTCCTAGCAACAGCCCACAAAACTATCACAACATCCAATGCCTACGTCCCTATTCATGAGAATCAAACGGCAAAAGTGTTGAAGCGGATCTACAATCTTCAATCTTCGAATAAATGGGCGTTACGGCAACCAAAGCGCTCGCCCGAGCCGATCAGACAAACAACCCATTGGGATGTACTCCTCCAGGAGGCCAAATGGATGCGGACCGATTTCAGGGAAGAAAAGAAATGGAAGATGACTGTGGCCAGGAATTTAGCTTGTGCTTGTGCGGAATGGGTTGAGTCGAGTCCAGATGATCGCAAGCTACTGCAGGTGAAAGCAACATCACCAAAGCGTACTGAACGCAATCCATCGAAAGATGTTGAGATGGGCGAGGCATCGAGCCAGGCTGGAACACATACTACGCCAGATCTTGTTGCGTCGGGAGAGTCAGACTCTCCAATGGAAGATTTCGACGAGGAGCCAGTGCTGCACCTGTTAGAGACTGTCGCACCAACAGCCATCTTTGCGTTGCAAGATGATGAAGTTGTCTGTGGACTGAGAAGATCGCCTACTACCGATAAGTTACTGGCAGAGCTGCCACTATACGGCTCGCCGCTCAGAGTTCCACAGTCAGTCTTGCCAACTTCGGAAATTGATCCTGACCGCATCTGGCGACGACCAGCCCTTCCTCTAAGTAAATATGTTGAGGGGCGAATGGAATTGAAGTTTGAGGGGCCTCCGAAAAAGAAGAGCCGCTTTGATTATGATGAAGAAGACGATGATGAAGATCATGTTGTTTTCGGCGAGCAGGGAACCAAGCGACCGATTCTTCCTCCTGAGAAAACTGATGTCGCTTTGTTCAACCCAGAGCATAAGCATATTCGGGATCGCATTCACTCTTCACATCAGTTTAGGCCACCATCGGAGTTTCCAATGCCACTACAAAGCTTTTTCGAGAATCGAATGGCTTCCCAATGGACTGCTGATGAGGATGTCGAACTCAAGACTCTCGTTCGCGAGTATCAGTATAATTGGTCGCTCATCTCAAGTATGCTAGCAACCAAGTCATTATGGGCTTCGGGTCCAGAACGCCGAACTCCTTGGGAATGCTTTGAACGATGGATCAATCTCGAAGGCTTGCCTGCTGATATGCAAAAGACCCATTACTTCAGAGCATACTCTACTCGCATTGATACTGCTAACCGAAATGTTATGGCTCAACCATCTCAAGTACCTCCACAACCCAACGCCAATGGTCAAGTGCAGCCTACTCCAAGAAGAAGACCTACTACCAGTGTTCGCGTGGAGCGTAGGAGAAACAACAAGCACCTCACACTTGTTGATGCGATGAGGAAGCTAGCAAAGAAACGTGAGACAAATGTCCAGAAGCAGCAACATGCAGCTGGAATGGCAGCCATGAGAAAAGCAAATGAGCCACAGCATAATTCAAATCGGGTCCCAATCCAGACACCCCAACAATTCAGTCAACTGAAGCATGAGCGTGAGGAACAATTTAGGGCACGTGTGGAGGAGCTCCAACGGCGGCAGGATGCACAGAGAAGGGCAAGTACCACCTAGGTCCCCAGTATTTTAGGCAGACACGATTAACATGTCTCAAGGCTATGATGCAACAAAGGGTTGCACCTCAGAATCCTCAGCAACAACCTGCTAACGGAGCTGCTCCTCGACCTCCCACCGCTGGCGCACCAGGAAACGGATCTGCTCCGCCAAACAATCAAAACCTCACTGTTCCAGGTCAAAATAGACCCCGACCCATGCCGCCTCAAATGTCTGGTCAACCCATGCCCAATGGCTTACGTGTTCCCCAGATGGTTCCACCTGCTCAAATGCAGGGTCAATTGCCATTACCAAACCCCGCTCTCGACGTTGGACTCGTCACTCGCGCTCATCAAATATCACAACATCAACAAGCGATCCTACGTCAGCAACAAGGTCAAATCAATGGCCAGTCTCCTCAAATGCATAACTCTCCTCCACGCATGAACGGCATGCCTCAACCAGGTTTCAATATGCCACCTAACATGATGCCTCCATTCAACGTAAATGGCGTCTCAACACCACCCACAAACAACCATGCTCCATCGCCCGGTCCAGGACAAGCTGGCTCACCTCGTATGGGCCAAAACCTTGCTGCTTCTGGAGTTTCGCCAGTCCAAATCTTGGAGATGAACTTCAAGCAGAAATATCCCCAAGCTACTCCAGATCAAATCATGCGCCTTATCTCAGATCACCTAGCGAATACCGTCAAGCAACAACAGCAACGACAAGGTCTTGCCCAAAGCGCAATGAATGCTGCTGCCGGTAGTTCGAGTGGGAACGGAATGCCAGGTATGGCTGGAATGGGTCCAGCGCAAGGAACCCCACAGCTCTATGCTCAGATGCTTCGACAGCAACAAGAAAACCAACAAAAGGCACAGCTGCAAGCTCAACAAGCTGCGAACGCTGTAGCCAATGGACAGAACCCAGGCGCTGGGAATGCAGCACAGGGACATGCACATAGAGCGAGTACGGGCAGTGCGCACAGTGGGAAATAAACCTTGCTTGCATTTTTTGCTTAGAGTTGGGCTGAGCTGGCGTATGGTTGTACGATTGTAGCATTGTCTGGCTTATCTAAATGGATGGATGGATGGATGGGAACTGATATAGAATAGAGCACAACGTGATGCCTCGCATCGTATTGCATCGTATCGCTGTGCATGCATGTCTTTTGCTGTAGCAGACATAACGATCAGAAGAAGCAGAAATAAACATACAACTAATACATACAATGTGCTTGTCTTGATTTCGTGACCTTGATCTACTGCTAAAGTCCCACTCCCTTTTCAGCTGTCAGATGGATAAGCGATGAAAGCGAAATTCGGTCTCATGTGAATTTACTCACATCCTCACCTTAACCTATTCCAGAAAAGTTCTAAATTTTCCTGGTTTTCTTTCTCGCTTGACTCCTTTCTTTATCCTTATCTCTCAAAACATCGCACGTGAGCGCTCCCTTTTCCCTCTCCTCTTCCTTTCTTGCAGCCCGAAATACCAGGCCTTAAGAACGAGCAAACAAAGCAAACCCAACCTCGATCCTCGAAATTTCATCATGCTCGCTCGCTCGTTGCCTCCAGCCTTCCACGCGACCACGATCACCAACTCGTCTCCTCTCCTCACAAACATCGCAAGATGTCGCCTTCGAAAGACGACGATCCTGCGCCTGCGCCGCCGACCAAAATAGCGATAAAAGGCTTCTCGCTCTCTTCCTCGTCCTCGAAACCAGGCTCAAAATTAAGCGCAAGCTCGAAAGCAAAGTCAGCGCCGCCATCACATCTAGGCAAACGACCGCGCTCTACATTTGCGCATGAAGATGATAGTGGGAGTGAGTCCGACGGCGCACATGGGCATGGGGGCAGGAGAAATGGCAAGGGAAGGGTAGAGGTAGTGAGTGGGTTTGAAGATGGAGGTGCGATACGACATGATTATGATGGGAAGAAGAAGGGAAATGAGGGGCCGTTAGTCATTCCGAAACAGGCGAATCGGGATTGGAAGGCGGAGGCTAGGGGGAGGAGATTCGTTGAGAAGGTAGGAGGAAAGAATCTGTTGCCGCCTGAAGTGCAGGCTGCGCAGGAAGCTGCTAGACGGGAGAGGGAGGGTAGAGGAGAAGGGGAGAAAAGGGAGGGTGTTGATGTTGTTAATTCGAAGGATGGGGAGATCCAGTGGGGTTTAAGTGTTAGGAAACGGGTCAAGGTTGAGGATCAGGATCAAGAAGATGCTCGGGAGACGAATGGAGATGGTGAAAGAAACCAGGAGAATGGAGAGGAGATCAAGGACGCAGAACTTGAACAGAAGCCCAAAACAGCAGACGAAGAAGCTCTCGCTGCTCTCCTGGGCCAAGATAAAGCGAAGAAGGGTCCAGATCTGGTTATATCTTCCACGAATCCGACCACGGGCTCCCCTCCTCCACAACATATCTCAGAAACAGATGCCTATCGCCGCGCTATAGAAAGCGCACCCGACGTCTCGACAATAGAAGACTATGAACGTGTTCCTGTTGAAGAATTCGGAGCCGCGTTACTAAGAGGAATGGGCTGGAAAGGCGAGACGCATGGGAAAGTCAAGGATGTGAAACGGAGACAGAATCTATTGGGTCTTGGGGCCAAGGAGTTGAAGGAGGCGGAGGAACTCGGAGCTTGGGTTCATAAAAGTGATGTTAAGAGACTGAATCCTGGATCTGGAGGAGATAGGAGAGGAGGCGGGGATAGGAGACCGAAAGCGAGTGAGTATAGGCGGGAGGAGGAGCGGAGGAGAGAAAAGAGGGAGGAGAGGGGTGGAGGGAGTTATAGGCGAGATAGGGAGAGGGATAGGGACGGGTATAGAGATTCTGGGCGGGGCGGAGATGGGTATCGGGACCGGGACCGTGATAGGAGGCGCTAGGCCCCCATCATGCCTATCCCCACACATCCCGTACCTGCCTCGGCGTATAGAGATGTTGCAACGTAGTGCACGTGCAAACCTCTCTTTGGCATTAGAGGATGTAGCAAATAGACTTTTAGCAAATCATCACATCACACTCCACACACTCTTCATACACACCCACACCCACACCCACACATCATGAATGACCCAAAGACCCGAATCCGAACCCGAATCCGAGCATGAATCCATACACTCACGCACCATATAAAATTACACTCTCACCACATAACGCAAAGTCCCATTACCCGTCTATCCATCCATACGGAATACGTCTCCACTGTCCACATGCAGCGCGGCCGCCACAAAGCACGGCACGCAAACGAAATCAAGAAGCGAAAGCGAAAGCGAGATTTTCGCGATTTGCAACAAAGGCTCCCAACCTTCCGAACTCCAGCTTTCGCTTTCTGTAATTGGATGGATGTGTCGATATTGTGGGGAGAAGGAGGTGCGGATACGTTTTACGATATTACGAACGATGTTGGTGTGGTTTGGGGGAGTGCGGGTGAGGTGAGGTGAGGTGGATTGGTGTTAGTGAGATGGGTGAGTGTGGCTGGTGACGATTGCGATTGGGGGCGAAAGCGAGTTACGGGATATACGAGATACGAGGGAATGCGTGATGCGAGGAGCAGAGCGGTCGAGAGATGTTTTGGATGGTTTCTGCATTGCCTGTTTCGGGTCTAATGTAAACCATGTACGTCTTCGGATAAGCATCTTGAAGCGAGAGAGAAAAGGGGGAGAAGGGGAGGAGGGCGGATAGAATAGTTAGTCACGTGGGATATGTAGGTGTACCCCACCTTTCGGATATAAGATCTCGATAGTGGGATCTTGGATGTTAACGCCTCGATGCAACCAACGGCCTTCCATCCCATCCTTGGAGGATGATAACGTAGCTCAATCATTGACGCTATGGAGCCAAGTTGGCCGAGACAATTTCTGCAAAAATTCGACTTTGGTTGATCCCTGATTTTCAATTGACTCGGCATACACCAACGCCAACTTTATCATCAATGTCCAGGCCCTGAGAAGTTAGAACTCGACACCAAAAACCAAAAATGGACGTCGCCACCCTCCTCAAAACCTACGTCCCACCTCTCGCCCCCTACGAAGCCCTCTACAAAAACCTCCACGAACACCCCGGCCTCTCACTCCAAGAGCATCTCGCAGCCGAAACCGCAGCCAAGCACCTCCAATCACTGTCTGGTTTCGATGTCCGAACCAACATTGGCGGCACAGGTCTCATCGGAATCCTAAAAGGTGAGAAAGGTGAGAAGGGAGGAGAGGGAAAGACGATTTTGTTGAGGGCAGATACGGATGCGTTGCCGGTGGAGGAGTTGACGGGGTTGGAGTATGCGAGTAAGAAGAGAGAGGTGGATGTTGAGGATGGGGTGGAGAAACCGGTTATGCATGCTTGTGGGCATGATATGCACGTTGCTTGTAGTGAGTGGAAATTCGTCTCTTTCGTGGAGTTGCTTGATTTGAAAGGTTGGCCTCAAGTGAGGATGTTGGGGACATTGAAAGTGCGTTTTGAACTTGGTCAATGTTATAAGGACTAGTGTGTTCAATGTCTGTTTGGGATGGGATATTTTGGTTGCTCGAATGTTTGACATCATCATGTGGATTTTTGGAGGTACGTTGTTGGTTATTGTCACAATAACTTTGGCGTTGGGAATATCTGTATCTGGAAAATAAGATTGTCCACGAATTGATATTTGGTCTCAAATGAGGGCTTCGGCGATAATGTTGAGTTTTGGCCGGTGTTATGTTTAAGTAGGTAACGTCGGTTGAGAGGTCCGAGTTTGTGTTTCTCAATTGTATGGATTCATTACTGGACGTCCTAAGAAGCGCAGTCTCGGAAGCTGCAAAGAACATTAACATTCTGAAAGTATCCTGCTTGTTAGAACATATTAACTTTTTTCCAAATTCTCACTTTCGTTCCTGCATTTCAGCTAACTCTCATCAGTGCTTGCCGCCGCAACCACCCTCCGCGCCGCCCGCAAAGAATGGAGCGGAACTCTAATAATCCTCTTCCAACCCAACGAAGAGCGTGCTGGCGGAGCAAAAGCCATGATCGCTGACGGCCTCTACACCAAGCACTCCTGTCCTCTCCCGGATATCGTCCTCGGTCAACACGTGATGCCCTTTCCAGCCGGCACAGTCGGGACAAAAGTCGGCAGCTTCGCATCTGCTGCTGATTCCTTCCGAGTAACAGTCTATGGGCGAGGCGGTCACGCTTCTCAACCTCATCGCACCATCGACCCTGTCATCATAGCTGCACATATTGTTGTGAGATTGCAAACGGTAGTGAGTAGAGAGGTTGATCCGAGGGAAGCCGCGGTGGTGACGGTGGGCAGTGTGCAAGCGGGACAAACAGAGAACATCATTGCCAGTGAAGCTCTCTTAAAGATCAATGTTCGGACCGTGACTCCCGAGACTCGGGACAGGGTTCTGAGTGCGATCAAAAGAATCGTAAAAGCAGAATGCGAAGCCTCTGGCTCACCCAAAGAACCGCTCTGGGAACCGACTTCTCAATTTCCGTTTACCACTAACGATAAAAGCATTACGGAACATGTCTCTTCTGCTTTCTCGGGCTTCTTCAAGGATCAGTTTAACCCGGAAGCTCAACCGCTTGGTGGAAGTGAGGATTTCCCCATCTTGGCTACGGAGGTGCCACATAAAGATGGGAAGGGAAAAGGAGTCCCGTATTGTTATTGGACGTTTGGAGGGGCGGACCCTGAGAAATACGAGGATGCGAGGAAGAGAGGAAAGCTGCAGGAAGAGGTGCCGATCAATCACAGCGCATATTTCGCACCTGTTATACAACCTACGATGAAGACGGGTGTGGAGGCTTTGGTTGTTGGGGCTTTGAGCTTTTTGGGCACATGAGAGCGGTAGAATAAGCGTTTCAATTTTTAGGATGCTTCGAATACAAGATTTGCTCCTACCCGAAAATTTCTGACGTGCTTCTATTCTTGATGCGATATTGACATTCTCGTGAGGGTCTGTTGAGGAATGCTCCTGTCGAAAGATTAATAAGTTAGGCAGCAACGCTGCCCCAAGTTTCGAAACGGACCTCAGATGCAGCTTCGTTTTGAATGCAAGGTTGGTGTTGAGGATGGAGAGCCTTCATAGGCTAACCGGATACCAATGGAAGGCAAGCAAGCCACGTAGTTATCACGAGTGCATGAACACACGGCTTATCTCGGTGAGCGAATCTGATCTTTTCCACATAACAATCTTTCTGTGTCAGTCCAAAGTTTCACTTCATCGATCGAAGCTCACCATATCGCGAATGGATCCCGCAGTCCAAAGTTGCAAGCAGATTATCGGGCATCGTTGCAAAATGGACGCTACAATAACCGGAGCCAACTAAGCACCACCGATAACGAGATCCGCCTTGTTCAGCTCCAGCCTGGTCGCTGTAACGAACGCACCTACTGCATAACGATACGTTCCGTACAAATCATCGTCTGGATATACAGAGCTCCTCCGACTCCTCTGCGTTCGAAATTTGTATTCCCAACGAATTAAATAAACTTGGTCAAGTCTCTCAGACACCATGCGCCTTATCAATGTCCACACATGCAGGCTGGAGAGCTTCGAAGCCAAGCCGCCGCCGTACGCCATTCTGTCCCACAGATGGGAAAGGACGAGGATGAGGTGTCTTTTCAAGATTTCCAGGACCCTGCCAAGCGTAAAAAAAAGGAAGGCTTTCACAAGATCTTAGCCATGTGCGATCAGGCTAAACGTGACAACATTCACTACGCCTGGGTCGACACATGCTGCATCGACAAGTCCAGCAGTGCAGAGCTCAGCGAGGCCATCAATTCAATGTTCAAATGGTATCGTGACTCGAAAATCTGCTATGCTTATCTAGGCAATGTTGCCGCTCAGGACTGGAAAACCAGTGGCTGGTTTAAGAGAGGATGGACTTTACAGGAACTAATCGCCCCGAAAAAGATGGAATTCTATTGTGGCAGCAAATCCGACTGGCACTTCTTGGGAAGTAAGCATGATCTCGCCGTTCATATCACCAAGATCACAAAAATTGATGCCGAGCTACTCCGGGGACGGAGTTACCTTTTGGATTTCAGTGTGGCCAGGAGAATGAGTTGGGCAGCCGAGCGCGAGACGAAGCGCGAAGAAGATCTCGCATACTGCTTATTAGGTCTCTTTGATGTTAATATGCCTCTGCTTTACGGCGAAGCTTCGAATGCCTTTATTCGCCTTCAAGAGGAAATCGTTAAGAAATCCGACGACCAAACGATATTTGCATGGCGAGACGGGCAGTCGTCGTCCGTTGAATCGTATAGAGGGATGTTCGCTGCATCACCCAGCAGTTTTGCTTCGTCAGAAGATCTAGTCCCATTGGAAGATATTACGATTGACAATCATATCGATATTACGGCTAGGGGACTACGGACCAGGGCTACAGTGTGCCTCACACAAGAGATGGAAGAGGAATTAAGTCTCGTGGCATCCGACAGCTATTTGTTTCTCCCTCTCAATTGTGCGTCAGGTATATATTACGACGAAGTTATGTTCGACGCTATTCTGCTTGTTTGGCGGGGAGGCAATCAATATATGCGTGCAAAGCCTGAAGAATTGTTTAAAGTGAAAGGAGGCCGGATAAGTAGAGATACAACAATTTTTATCGCCAAAGAGGGACAAATCGCAAAACTCTCGTGGGAATGGGGACTTCTTGCTCGATTCCCAACACCCTACAATTTTTTTATTCAACTCCCAGATGTAGGGGTTACTCTACTTGACGCTTCCCCAGTCCAAGGTTACTACGACCATTCTCGCTCAATGTTCTATATGAGTCCGACCCAGTCAGAAATCCTGAGGACCCAGGGCATGCTTCGGTGTGGGTTTGCGTTCGATATAGGAGACAATGCTGTCTTTCTCCTCATCATTAAAATTGCCTCTTTAAAAATTGAGGAAGAAGACATGTTCGTTGGCCATGAGATAATCACTTGCTTAAATAATAAGGTGAATGATCCTGGTCTTCGCGAGGTATGTCGGCAAAGCTTATTCCATCTACATTCGTCAGAGGTCCTTGAACACCTGAGTAACTCAATGATTACGTGGGATCTCATCATCCCTAATACAAGCAAGCCCAGTACTGATCGATTACATGTATCCTTCAAGCAAGTGGACCCTGCGTGGAATACTATGTTCTATGCAATACGGCTTTCCTTTATCTGCCCAAGGTCCTGGACTTCCGGAGACCTGGGTTTTGCCTAAGAGGTGAAGAGGCTAGGAGGGCACGGGGACGGTCACCTATGGGCTACGGCGTGTAGATGGGGTTTGCAAATTGGTTGGCTGAACTGAGTGGGGTCGAATCACAATCTTGAAAAGGCAGCTGGCGAACGTTGTTAGGGATATGACTTGGAAGGGGCTTCTATAACGAAGTATCAAGGACGTTGGCGTTGATTTTGAGAGTTGCGTCTTTTAAAAGGTCTCCTCATATTGGCAAAGCTATTTAGAATCCTGAACCTTGTTGGGAATCCAGGGCTGAAGAGCCTTCCTTTACGCCTTTTGGCAAATCATTTGGTATGAGCAGGTTAAAGTGAAAGAGGAACCGGGTAGAGCCACAAATTGAAGTTTTCCAAAAGATTGAATGCCGTTAATTCAAAAACCTTTACATTTCACCATGCATTAACTTCTATGGAACAAATCTAGTCTCATTTTAGTTGCGGTAAGTTACGATTCTGCTGTTATTTGTGAAATCGTGGTGATGCTGTTATATGACCGGAATCTCGACACCTCCCACCCATCAAGTTCACGTGATCTCGCGCCGCCTTTACTCAGGCTAGCTCAGGCCCGGCTCAGCTTCGGCTCATTTCTGCTTAGGTCTGCTCACCCATCTCACTAGATATCGTCAACTTTTAACGAGGGGCCCGAAAAGGCCCCCTTTCATAACCAGGGATCCCAAATATATTCCTATTGCACTTTCACAGCCTATGCTAGCCAGAACTTATTCCCAGACAGTTATCTCCCTCTGCCCGTCTTCATGCAAAATATGCAATGCAAAAATATTTTCTTGTATTTTACTTTAGAGTGTTTAACGTCGTTCTTTGTGGTTTGCTTAAGGCTTCATACTTTATAAATAGCTATCTCCCTTTTGCCTTAATATATTTTCCCTTCCATCTTCTCTCCTATCCCCTCACACATCTTCTCACACATCCTCTCGCCCAGACGGGTTAGACCCTTGGATGGCACTCGGCTACGTACGAGCCTCGTTGCCTGTCCAACCGTCCGCTAGCACCCGCAACGGCCCGTAAACACCCTATTGCAGCCTGCTTAGACCTTCTTTCTTCTTCTCTTCTCTTTATAGAGTTCTTTTTGTATTTATACAATAGTTCGCAATTAAACGTATTCGATTTAGCCTATTATATAAGAACTTTATCTCTCCTTTTTCACTTCCTTTTAAAAGCAGTATTTAAATATAACTATTCGTGAAACGCTTTATAATACGAAGTTGAAATTGTAAAAGCGATAATCGAGCAAATATAGCTCGCGACGATATATTACGAATAAATTTCAATTTATAATATAAAAAATCGAATAAATATAATCCGTAATGAAGTTTAAAATATAATAGTGGAATTTATAAGCTAAGCGGCCCTAAAATAGTTACAAACCCTATTTAACTAATAGCAAAAAATAATAGAGCGAATAGCTATTTAATTTAACTCGTCGATAGCACTAATAGCGAAATGCATTAGCTAGCTAAAAAACATCTCGCGATCGATTACATTCCCAACCCTATCCGCAACACTAGCTTTTAAAACGAATACCTCGGCCGTAAATAATAGTTACCGCTTAAAATCCCGGCTTTTGAATCCAAAACAATTCGATGAAATAAATATAATCCTTTTTTTATAATTTACAAGTATATTAAAAGCGAAGTTAGGAATTAATAAAGCGGCGATCGGTAATGAAAAGGAAATAATATAATATATATTTAATCGATTAAAAAAAATAGTAGCGGCCTATATCTACTTGTAAATAAAGGCCTACGACTACTTTAGCTCGTTTATAATTCGGCATTTTTTCTAGCAAATAGAAATTGCTTTTAGCGATCTATAACGTCGAAAAAAGGCGTTAAAAAAGCTTAACGAAATTAAGTAAAAATCCCGTTTATTCGGGAAATTCTTTATGAATTTTAATAGCTTTCTATTAAAAGCAAAAGTTTAATCGTGGAATAATCGGGCTAAAAAAGCCTATTTAAAGTTAGTATTTATTCTACGATTATTTAATAGCATAATTGGGATAAAGAAAAAAACGTTCTATACGGACTATTATAGTTAATTACGAAAAGTTAGCGACGATTTAAAAATAGTATAAAGCATTCATAACCGACGAATGAAAAACGCTATTTTGCAAACTCGTCTATAATCGCCCGTAAACCTACCGGCAGACCCTATAGAATAGCAGACCGCCCCAATAGCCACTACGAAAGCCGGCCTATAAAAGAGGGCAGCTTAAATTTCGAAAGAGAAGCGCTAATGTAAATAGAACGAACGCTTTTACTTTCGTTATAAATCGAACGATTATATTTAAAATCGTTATAATTTAGCATCTCCAAAAAAACCCGCTAACGGCCGTACTACAAATTGCAAAAAGCGAAAATTAGCTCGAGTTGCATTTATAAAATCTACTCGAGATATAATTAAATTCGTTATAAATAAAAAAATCTCGGAAAACGAGTAATTTTTATTTAAAGTTATAAATAAAAGTTTACGAAAATGTTAAAGGCTTAGAATAAGTTTCAAAAGAATTTAATAAATAAATTCTTTATTTTTATATTTACTTTAATTAATAGAGAATACTTTACTATAACTTTTTTAAATATTAAATACCTATTCTATAAATTAATTAACTTTCGTTTCGTTTATAAATATAATTTCCTATGCATAGAAATTCCCCCTCGCTTCTTTATAGACTTTAACGGCCTCTCTATAAGCGAGATTACGAAAGTAATTTTAATATAAATTAATATTAACAAATATATAAAAGAGAGAGCATTCTTTTACATAATCCCGCGGCTAAATAATTACAATATGCTACTAAAGCTCTTTTAGTTTCGGAAATAGAACGTACGTTTATACTCTAAACTTAATAAAATTAAAATTCTTTTTACAAATATTACCATTAAAAACCGATCCGTAACTCGAGATCGAAAGTTGAATTGCCGATCCGTATCGGCAGTAGCCTTTACTGCCTTAGCCCGCAAAGGCAAGAAATAATAAATAGTAGAAGTGTTTTTAGCTATATTATCAGATATCGAGAAGTTTCTTTCCCAAAAAACCTCTATAGACCTAAAAGCTAAACTTACGAATTAAAACTTGGATTTTGCAAACCTATTTAATCTAAAAGAGATCGAAAAGCTGCCGCTACTACGAGGCCCTGGAAAGGACTACTATATCGAGTTGGAAAAAGTGGATAGTAAAGACCTAAAGGTCCTTTAGAGCCCTTTATATAATATGTCCTGGGACGAGCTTCTAATATTACGAAAGACTTTCACGGACTTACTAAATAAAGGTTTTATTCGAGTTAGTAATTCGCCCGCTATAGCGCTAATACTATTCGTAAAGAAGGCAGGAGGTGGTTTACAATTTTGTATTAATTATCGTGGCCTTAATAAATTAATTTGCAAAGACCGTTACCCATTGCCTTTAATCTACGAGACGTTATGAAATATTTTATAAATATATTAATTTATAAAACTCGATATTAAAGCCGTATTCTATAAAATATAAATTACGAAAGAAAACGAGTAGCTTACGGTCTTTCGGACCCGTTACGGACTTTACGAATAGCTAATTACTTCGTTCGAACTCGCAAATACTTTTAGCACTTTTCAAAAATATATTAATTAGGCATTACAAAACTATTTAAATAAGTTTTACTTCGCTTATATTAACGATATTTTTATTTATATTTTTGGAAATTAGTTTAATTATCGGAAGAAAGTTCGTAAAATATTTTAACGACTTCGCAAAGTAAATTTATAATTAAATATTAATAAATATAAATTCGAAATTACGTTTACGAAATACTTTAGATTTATTATCGAAGTAAGCTATAGCTTACGAATAAATCCGGCCAAGATTTCTGCAATTACAAATTAGCTAATATTAACGTTTGTAAAAAGTGTATAAAGCTTCTTAAATTTTGCAAATTTTTATCGACGTTTTATTAAAGATTTTTTAAAAATTATAATATCGCTTACGAATTTAATAAAGTACGACGTCCTATTTTTCTAAGCTAAAAAAATCGATTTAACATTTTTATAACTTAAGGAATTATTTATTTTAGCTTTAGTATTAATCTAATTCGACTTAGAAAAAAAAACGCTAATAAAAACGAATGCTTTCGAATAGAGTACGAGCGGGACTCTTTTTTAATTTAATACTAATAGTCTTTTACAATCGTATGCGTATTTTTTACAAAAGAACTCATTCGTAAAATGCAATTACGAGATTTACAATAAGGAAATGCTAGCCATTATTAATTATCTATAAGAATGGGACGCCGAGCTGCGAAGTGTAAAGAAGTTCCGAGTCTCTACGAACTACAAAAACCTTAAATACTTTATAATAGCCTATAAATTTATAAAGCGGCAAATGCGATAGTCCTTAATTCTTTCTCATTATAACTTTACAATTATCTATTAGTCGGGAAAGAATAACTTACGGGCAAACGCTTTCTTTAAAAAGGAGCAAAATATGCTTACGAATAATACGAACGATCGATTACAGTTTCGAATAATATAATTAATTAAATCTAATATAATACGAGGCCGCTATAATTATATTATAGCTTCCTCGATCACTACTCGCAACCAAAAAATTAAAGAAGCTGTAATAGAGTTAGACCCGCTTTCCTTTTTACATTTCTTTTCGAATAATTTACAAATTTTATAGAAAACGGGCTTGGAAACGGATTATAATTATTAACAAATAGCGTAAATTATTTATAACGAGAAAAAAACGTTTTTATTTGCGCTAAACGTTTATATTTCGATCTCGAAATGCTTTTTATTAAATTTCGGCTTACTTTTTTTCCGCAAGCGATATTAAATCCTAAATTCGAATAAATTACAAACGAGAATTATATAAATTATATACGATTCGATAATTATTAGTTACCTAGGATATAAAAGTATAATAGTAGTATTAATATGCTAATTTTTCTAGCCCGAAATATTATAAACGATTTAAAAATTCGTTTATAATTGCAACTTTTGCAAACGAAATAAATTTTAAAAAAACTATAAGCAAAAGTTCCTAAAGCCGCTGCTAATCTCGGATCGATTATAAAAAGAGATCTTTATCGACTTTATTACGTAATTGCTAAAAAGTAAAAGTTTTATTAATATTTTAATAATTATAAACTATTTAAGAAAAGGAGTAATTTTCGAGCTTTGCTAAAATATAATCGCGAAAGTTATAATATAGATTTTTATTTATATTTTCTATAGTAATTATAAATTACTATTTATAATAATTTTTAATAAAGGCTTTTAATTTATAGAAGCTTTATAAGCTCGAGTTTATTAGCTTTTATATATTAATCGACGTTTATTTATAGCTTTTCACTCGGAAATAAACGGTTCTACGAAGTATATAAATTAAGTACTAAAACCGTTTTTCCGGGCATTCATTAATTATATTTAAAACGATTAGTTTTTACTTTTATTAATTATATAGTTTATAATTAATAATTAGGACTTCTTATTAATGGAAGTTAGCCCGTTTTTTCTATTTTACAATTATTATATAAACTCGTTAAAAATTACGAATAATTTACGAATCGAAGCGAAATATAATTTTATTTAATAAATAAACGTTATCGTTTGTAAACTACGAAAAGCAACGAATTAAATATAATTTACTATAGCTATTACTTAGCAACACTAAAAAAACTTAGCGAATCGTTTTCGGCAATAAAGTCCTAATTACAAAATAAAGAATAAAATTTGGCTAAATTTGGAAAATATTAATATAAACCGCCCGTCGAAAAAGCTAAACGCTAAATATGCAAAGTTTACAATTACGAAAGTTATTAGATTTTATAGCTATCGCTTAAATACATTTTTTAAAATTAAAAACGTTTTCCACTCTAATTTACTACGATTTGCAGCTATCGATCCTTTGCCGTACTAAGTTACAAACGATTTACAGCCCCCGCTACAAATTATTGTAGACGAGAATAAGTACGATATAGAGACTATATTGCAAGAACGCTGGAAACGCTAAGGCCGTGGATAGAAGCTAAAGTATTTAATAAAATAGAATGGTTACGCTCGGCCAACTTAGAAACCAACGCTTGCACTAAAGGATACGAAGGCCTTGGACGCTTACAAGGCCCGTAAAGATCCGTCACGGGCCGTAAAACCCTTTAGTGACCCGTCCCAGGCCTTTAAAGAGGGGTAATGTAACGGATTAAACCCTTAAATAGCACTCGGCTATATACGAGCCTCGTTACTTGTCCAACCGTCCGCTAGCACCCGCAACGGCCCGTAAACACCCTATTACGGCCTGCTTAGACCTTCCTTCTTCTTCTTTTCTCTTTATAGAGTTCTTCTTGTATTTATATAGTAGTTCGCAATTGAGCGTATTCGATCTAGCCTGTCACACTCCTCACCTCTTCTCACCTCTCTTTCCAATCCCTCCCATTCCTCAAGTAAGATCTTCTTTTCTCGTTTCCACTACAAATATCCATATCCGCGCTTACGCACTATAAGCATCGAGCAGGCAAGGGTGTGTAAAAGAGAACTAAATCCAAACGAGCGGATAGAGGCAGCCTTAAGGGATGGGCTCTCCAAAGATAGATTCGGGATCGATAGTAATCCCATTTATAAAAAAATTTAATAAAAAAACTAGTTAACTATAATATAATATAATGTGGGATTTTTGGGAAGCATACGTTATTAATATCACAAAGTCAAAAATTGTGACGGGTTAGACCCTTGGATGGCACTCGGCTACGTACGAGCCTCATTGCCTGTCTAACCGTCCGCTAGCACCCGCAACGGCCCGTAAACACTCTATTGCGGCTTGCTTGGACCTTCCTTCTTTTTCTTTTCTCTTTATAGAATTCTTCTTGTATTTATATAATAGTTCGCAATTAAGTATATTCGATTTAGTCTATTATATAAAAACTTTATTTCTCTCTTTTCGCTTTTTTCTAAAAGCAATACTTAAATATAACTATTCGCGAAACGTTTTACAATACGAAATTAGAATCGTAAAGGCGATAATCGAGTAAATATAGCTTGCAATAATATATTACGAACGAGTTTCGGTTTATAATATAAAAAGTCGGATAAATATAGTTTGTAACGAAGTTTGGAATATAATGGCGGAATTTATAGACTAAGCGGCCTTAGAGTAGTTACAAACCCTATTTAATTAGTAGCAAGAGATAATAGAGCGAATAGCTATTTAGTTTAGCTTGTCGATAGTATTAATAGCGAAACGTATTAGCTAGTTAAAAAATATCTCGCGATCGATTACGTTTCTAACTTTATTCGCAATACTAGCTTTTAGAACGAATACCTCGGCCGTAAATAATAGTTATCGTTTAAAACCTCGGCTTTCGAACCCGAAATAATTCGATAAAGCAAATATAACTTTTTTTTTATAATTTGCAAATATATTAAAAGCGAAGTTAAGGATTAACGAAGCGATGATCGGCAATAAAAGGGAAATAGTATAGTATATATTTAATCGATTAAAAAAAGTAGTAGCGGCCCGTATTTACTCGTGAGTAAAGGCTTATAATTACTTTAACTCGTTTACGATTCGATATTTCTTTTAATAAATAGAAATTACTTTTAGCAATTCGCAACGATAAAAAAAAGCATTAAAAAAACTTAATAAAATTAGGCAAAAATCTCGTTCGTTTAAAAAGTTTTTTACAAATTTTGACGGCTTTTTATTAAAAGTAAAAGTTTGGTCGTAGAATAATTAAATTAAGAAAACTTATTTAAAATTAATATTTATTTTGCAATTATTTAATAATATAATTGGAATAAAGAAGAAAGCGTTTTATACGAATTATTGCGATTAATTATAAAAAGTTAATAATAATTTAAAAATAGTATAAAGTATTTGTAATCGACGAGCGAAAAACGCTATTTCGCAAGCTCGTTTATAATCGTTTATAAACTTATCGATAGATTTTATAAAATAGTAGACCGCTTTAATAGCTATTATAAAAGCCGGCTTGTAAAAGAGGGCAATTTAAGTTTCAAGAGAGAAGCGCTAGTATAGATGGAACGAACGCTTTTACTTTCGTTACAAATCGAACGATTATATTTAAAATCGTTACAATTTAGCACTCCTAGAAAAACCCGCTAACGGCTATACTACGGATTGCAAGAAGCGAAAATTAACTTAAATCGTATTTGTAAAATTTATTTAAAATATAATTAAATTTATTATAAATAAAAAAATCTTAGAAAACGAGTAATTTCTATTCGAAGTTATAAATAAAAGTTTACGAAAATATTAAAAATTTAAAACGAGTTTTAAAAAAATTTAATAAATAAACTTTTTATTTTTATATTTACTTTAATTAATAAAAAATACTTTATTATAATTTTTTTAAATATTAAATACTTATTCTATAAATTAATTAATTTTCATTTCGCTCGTAAATATAATTTCTTATATATAAAAATTCTCTCTCGCTTTTTTATAAACTTTAATAGCTTTTTTACGAACGAAATTACGAAAATAATTTTAATACAAATTAATATTAACGAATATATAAAAAAAAAAATATTTTTTTATATAATTCTATAACTAAATAGTTATAATATACTACTAAAGCTTCTTTAGTTTCGAAAATAAAATATATATTTATATTTCAAATTTAATAAAATTAAGATTTTTTCTATAAATATTATTATTAAAAACCGATTTGTAACTCGAGATCGAAAGTTAAATTATCGATTTATATCGGCAGCAGCCTTTGCTGCCTTAGTTTATAAAGGTAAGAAATAACGAATAATAAAAATATTTTTAATTATATTATTAAATATTGAAAAATCTCTTTCCCAAAAAATTCTTATAAATCTAAAAACTAAATTTACAAATTGGAACTTGGACTTTACGAATTTATTTAATTTAAAAAAAGCCGAAAAGCTGCCGCTATTACGAGGCTTTAAAAAAAACTATTATATTAAATTGGAAAAAGTAAATAATAAAGATTTAAAAGTTCTTTAAAGCTTTTTATATAATATATCTCGGGACGAGCTTTTAATATTACGAAAGATTTTTATAAATTTATTAAATAAAGGTTTTATTCGAGTTAATAACTCGCTCGTTATAGCGTTAATACTATTCGTAAAAAAGGCAGGAAATAGTTTACGATTTTATATTAATTATCGTAGCTTTAATAAATTAATTTGCAAAGATCGTTATTTATTACTTTTAATTTATAAAACGTTACAAAATATTTCATAAATACGTTAATTTACAAAACTCGATATTAAAGTCGTATTTTATAAAATACGAATTATAAAAGAAAACGAGTAGTTTACGACTTTTCGAACTCGTTACAAATTTTACGAATAATTAATTACTTCGTTCGAACTCGCAAATGCCTTTAGTATTTTTTAAAAATATATTAATTAAGTATTATAAAACTATTTAAATAAGTTTTACTTCGTTTATATCGACGATATTTTTATTTATATTTTTAAAAGCTAATTTAACTATTAGGAAAAAGTTTGTAAAATACTTTAATAATTTTGCGAAGTAAATTTATAATTAAATATCGATAAATACAAATTCGAAATTATATTTACGAAATACTTTAAATTTATTATCGAAATAAACTATAGTTTATAAATAAATCCGGCTAAAGTTTCTATAATTATAAATTAGTTAGTATTAACGTTCGCAAAAAATATATAAAACTTTTTAAATTTTGCAAATTTTTATTAGCGTTTTATTAAAAACTTTTTAAAAATTATAACGTTATTTACGAATTTAACAAAGTATAATATTCTATTCTCTTAAGCTAAAGAAGCCGATTTAGCATTTTTACAATTTAAGGAATTATTTATTTCGGCTTTAATATTAATCTAATTCGATTTGGAAAAAAAAACGCTAATAAAAATAAACGTTTTTAAATAAAGTATAAACGGGACTTTTTTCTAATTTAATACTAACGATCTTTTATAATTATATATATACTTTTTACGAAAGAATTTATTCGCAAAATGCAATTACGAGATCTACGATAAGGAAATGCTAGCTATTATTAACTATTTACAAAAATGGAACGCCGAGCTGCGAAGTATAAAAAAGTTTCGAGTTTTTACGAATTATAAAAATCTTAAATATTTTATAATAGCTCGTAAATTTATAAAGCGGCAAATGCAATAGTTTTTAATTCTTTTTCATTATAACTTTATAATTATTTATTAATCGAGGAAAGATAACTTATAAGTAAATACTTTTTTTAAAAAGGAGTAGAATATATTTACGAATAATACGAACGATCGATTATAGTTTCGAATAGTATAATTAATTAAGCTTAATATAATACAAAATCGCTATAATTATATTATAGCTTTCTCGATTATTATTTGCAACCAAAAAGCTAGGGAAATTATAGTAAAGTTAGACCCGCTTTCCTTTTTATATTCCTTTTCGAATAATTTATAAATTTTATAAAAGATAGACTTGGAAATGGATTGTAATTATTAGCAAATAGCGTAAGCTATTCGTAATAAGGAAAAAACGTTTTTATTTGCATTAAATATCCGTGTTTCGATTTTAAAATATTTTTTATTAAATTCCGGTTTATTTCTTTTTTGCAAACGATATTAAATTCTAAATTCGAACGAGTTATAAACGAGAATTATATAAATTATATATAATTCGATAATTATTAGCTATTTAAAACGTAAAGGCATAATAATAATACTAATGCATTAGTTTTTTTAGCTCGAAATATTATAAATAATTCGAAGATTCGTTTGTAATTATAATTTTTGCAAACGAAATAAATTTTGGAAAAATTATAAGCAAAGGTTTTTAAAGTCGTTATTAATCCCGAATCGATTATAAAAAGAGATTTCTATTAATTTTATTATATAATTATTAAAAAGTAAAGATTTTATTAATATTTTAATAATTACGAATCGTTTAGGAAAAAGAGCGATTTTCGAGCTTTATTAAAATATAATTGCAAAAGCCGTAATATGGATCTTTATTTATATTTTCTATAATAACTATAAATTATTATTTGCAATAATTTTTAATAAAGGCCTTTAGTTTATAAAAGCTTTATAAGCTCGAGTTTATTAGTTTTTATATATTAATCGACGTTTGTTTATAGCTTTTTATTTAGAAATAAACGATTTTACGAAATATATAAATTAAGTATTAAAATCGTTTTTTTAAATATTCGTTAATTATATTTAAAACGATTAGTTTCCATTTTTACTAATTACATAATTTGTAATTAATAATCGGGACTTTTTATTAATGGAAATTAGTTCGTTCTTTCTATTTTACAATTATTATATAAACTCGTTAAAAATTATAAACGATTTATAAATTAAAACGAAGTATAATTTTATTTAATAAATAAACGTTATTATTTGTAAATTATAAAAAGTAATAAATTAAGCATAATTTGCTATAGCTATTATTTAGTAATGCTAAAAAGATTTAGCAAATCGTTCCCGATAATAAAGCTTTAATTATAAAATAAAGAATAAAATTTAATTAAATTTGGAAAATATTAATATAAATCGCTCGTTAAAGAAACTAAACGCTAAATATGCAAAGTTTATAATTATAAAAATTATTGGATTTTATAACTATTGCCTAAATATACTTTTTAAAATTAAAAACGTTTTCCATTTTAATTTACTACAATTTGTAATTATCGATTTTTTGCCGTATTAAATTACGAACGATTTATAGCCCCCGCCACAAATTATTGCGAATGAAAATAAATATGGCATAGAGACTATATTGCGAGAACGCCGAAAACGCTAAGGCCGTGGATGGAAGCTAAAGTATTTAGTAAAATGGAATAGTTACGCTCGATTAACTTGGGAATTAACGCTTGCATTAAAGAATACGGAGGCCTTGGACGCTTACGAGGCCCGTAAAGATTCGTCACGGGCTGTAAAACCTTTTAGTGACCCGTCCCGGGCCTTTGAAGGGGGGTAATATAACGGGTTAGACCCTTGGATAGCACTCGGCTACGTACGAGCCTCGTTGCTTATCTAATCGTTCGCTAGCACCTGCAACGGCCCGTAAACACTCTATTACGGCCTACTTAGACTTTCCTTTTTCTTCTTTTCTTTTTATAGAATTTTTTTTGTATTTATATAATAGTTCGCAATTAAATATATTCGATTTAGCTTATTACAAAAATAGCAAATATTAATATATTTTAAATATAAAAGAAAATATTTAAAATTAGATTTACGTAATATAGAAAATATAAAGCATATTATTAAAGCTATAGCACGTTCAACCTCCAGCAAACTAGATAAAGAAATAGAAAAAGTAATTATCAAAATAATACAAAATAAAATACGAAAACTTATATTAATATAATAGATTTGCTCGCAATGAACGAAGATATAGCTATATAACTATTGCGAAAATATTTAATTAATTCTAATCTAATTAGTAATAAATCAAATACGAAAGTTTTACTTTAAAAACTTATTTATTTTCTATTCGCTATTATTTAAATAGCGGTATATATTAATAAGAATAGTATTACGCTTTCTATTTATTTATTTCTTTTAAGCGAATAAGAAAAAAATATAATCGATTTGCTAAACGAAGATTTTGAGAATTATAATCGGTATTAAAATGTAAAAAATCTTATAAATACGATATAGTTTATTTCGTTTAAGTAAATTTAAAAGCGTAATATTTTGGTAGCGAATTATTTATTATTTATAATTCTTTCGCTCGCTTGCTTTTAAAATTCTTTTTTAAAGATTTAATTACTTTATTAATTTTTAAATCGATAAATTTTAATATATGTAACGAATATCGGTTACCAAAGCATACAAAAGGTTAGGATTGCCAGATTAGGACTAGCGCCTTCCATGCTTTGTCCTGCAAGCTTAAAGAAAGCGATACTAGCTTTTTTTGAGGCTTTTGCGCTTATATATTAAACAAACTCTCCCCACATCCTTTTTTAAAGATTGTTTTAATTATTCTTAAATATAATTATATAATTTGCTTTACTCATTCTTTATATAATAACTAAGACTAACATTTATTTAATCTTTTACAAAAGACTCTAATGAATTTGTTACTTCGCGTATACGCTAAATCTCGAAGAATTATAGTTTTAAAAAAACGTTCGCAGTAATATAAACTCCCCTACGAGAGTTTGTAGCGTCTAATACTAATCCCTCTACGTGAAACGATAATGCCCTTTATATTTTCCCCTTCGCAAGAATCTATTCCCTCTACGTAAAACTCTCTTATATTATTTATTTAAATATACAAATCCAAAATCCCCTACGTAATTTTATTTCTTATATAATTTCGACTTACAAATTGCCAGCCCCTATATGCTAAAAATCTATTTACACCGTTTAATAATAAACCCCCTTTCTATATTACAAATACATCGACAAAATAGCAAAAGATAATAACGCAAATTTCTTTATTAGAAATAACTTCCCATTATCCTTCTATATAAATAACGTAATCGATCAAACTCCTTTTTAAAATATTAAATGCCTTTGGCAATTCAATTTCCATAATACCGACGACGAGGATATATACCCTATCGCTAGAAATATATAAAAGGCCGTAACTTGGGCTACATTAATAAATAGCGATAAACAACTTTAGCAAAAAGCTCTAAACTTCGTATATAAAACTTTTAACGATTACTAATAATTAAAGAAATTATTCGACGAAGCCCGAAAGCTTTTTAAATCCGCTAACGTTGCTCTGCAAAATAAAAATATAGTAATTCGATACTACGAAAATCGATCTACTTTACGTTTCGATTTTGTCCCCTACGAATCCAAACTCCCAAAATTCGAACGTTTATTATATTTTAAATTTTTTATTAAATTAAATAAAGTTAAATATAATGATTAAAAGACTACTATAATAATTAAGCTCGATATTAACGCTAATTACTTCCCTATTAAAAAGATTAAAATAGTATATATTAAAAGCAAAGTAATTAATTTGGCCGCTAAGCAATTACGGACTAGATTCCAAATCGACTCTTTTATTGCCTACATTAGTGTAAAAAAGATTTTTATAAATATAAATAAATATTACAATAATTCGAATAAAATTAAGAACTTATAAAATAAGTTTAATAAATTATATTATAAAAGCAATTTCCAAAGCTTTTACATCGAATAGAAACGTATTATAGTAAAACTTTTTATAATTAAAAATATTAAATTGCACGAGTTTCGTAGAAAGTTTAATATTAAATTATAAATTACTTTAATTATAATAATCAATTGCTAAATTATAGACGAACTAGCCAAAAAATATACTATTTACTACGATAATATCTAAATCGTTAATTAGTAAAAGGAAAAATAAAAACAAAAATATAAACGAAAAAAGAAATCCGTAATTCAACGACCTCGAACTCCCCCTTCCCTTACGACTCCTCGACCTTCTCAGTTTTCAACTCTCGCGTTTGCTAAATTCACTACCCTTGCTTCTACCGGAATCGCAACGCCAAAGCCCTACTTCAAGCCCACTATCAAAACAAAAGTAGAGTACTATAGCTATAGAAAGCCCGATTACAAATTACTCGATTACCCCCAAAGAAAAAATAAGCCCTCGAAAATAAATAACGTAGAATATTTATTCGAAACTAATACCAACATCGACGACGATTACGATTTTAACTACAATCGATAATTAAATCGCTATTTCAATTATAAAATCGATTCGAAAAACGAATAACTTTTAAAGAAGTCGCTATTAGAAAATTATTCTTTACGCACATTAGCTTAATCTTCGACGCCTCGTACGAAAACCTATCCCTCCTTTTAAATTATATAATAATTAAAAATAATAAAATTATTATATAAACTTTAATAAATATAAGCGCTCGTGAAGAAAACTATATCAATTTCGAGATTGTATAAAGAGTATACGAAATATTAAATATCGATTTCGTCGAGCTAGCCAAGCCCAAAGAAATCGAAGGCTATAGCGAAGACGAAAAGGCATGTATAACCTATGCTATATATTTTCGTATACGAATCCAGAATTATACTGCCGACAACGTCTATTTCTACATCACGAATCTCACTTACTAAGCTATTATTAGCAAACAATAGATGCATTACTATAATGTAAAGATTAATTTCACTAATGAATTTATTAAATTTAAATATAAATATTATATTTATATCGAAGCTCGATATAACCTCGAAACAACGTCGCCAACTACTTCGGAAACCATACTTGCCTTAACTTCAACAGCTTCTGCCCCTGCAACTACTTTGGAGAACAAACCCATACCCAAAGTGACCAAAATCTTGCGTAGACCTACTAATATAAGCAAGCCTCCCAAACGGACTACTATTTATATAATTAAAGCCGCTCCTATAATTTCTTTAATTAACAAAAGCCGCAACCCTTATAAAGAAAGCCTATACTATACCTTTACCATTTCCATAAAGGAAATCTACGAAAAAGCCGAAAAGAAAGAGAAAGAGAAAATTAATTCCAAATTAATAGTTTTTATAAAATACTATTATTTTATTAAAGCTTTCTCCAAAAAGGAGGCCAATACTTTACCTCTATATCGTGAATGTAATTACTATATTAAACTTATCGATAAATAAATTCCTATTTATATTAAAAGTTATTGCATATTCTAAAAAGAATTCGAATTAATTAAAAACTATATTAATAAAAACTTGTCCAAAGGATTTATTACGGCTAATAAAGTTTTTTAATTTTTACTAGTTTTATTTATTAAAAAGTCGGGTGGAGGATTATAATTCTATATAGATTACTATTACTTTAATGTAATTACTAAAAAGGACAAATACTTCTTGCCTTTTATGGACGAGACTTTGGCTCAGCTAAATAGCACTAAAATCTTCACTCGATTAAATGTACGGCACGCCTTCAATCGTATACATATAAATGAAAAAAGCGAAAACTTAATTACTTTCACTATTCGCTATAAATAATTCAAATTAAAAGTACTACTATTTGGACTTTGCAATAGACTAGCTATTTTTTAAAAGTATATTAATAAAACTCTTTAGAATTGCCTAAGCCAATTCGCTACTATTTACTTAAATAATATCCTTATTTATAATAAAAACGAATAAAATTATATAGAATATATTTAATACGTTCTACAGCTTTTAATTAACGCTAGCTTATAGATCGATATTAAAAAGTGCAAGTTTCACGTTACTCGTACTAAGTTTCTAGAACTTATAATTAATACTACTAAAGTTGAGATAGATTCTATTAAAATATAAACTATTAAAAACTAATTTACTCCAAATACCGTTATCGAAATAGTTTTATTCACGAGATTTTATAATTTCTATTACAAATTTATTACCGACTATTTGCGAATCCTAACTTTTTTAACTATTTTATAGAAAAAGAATATATTATTTATATAAAGTAATAAATACTAAGCTACTTTCCAATTTATAAAAAATATCGTTAGCATTAAGCTAATATTATTACACTTCGATAAAGACAAAGTTTATTATTTAAAAACTAACGTTTTTAATTATATATTTTTTAAAATACTTTCTCAATTCACTAACTCCGACGGCCTACTTCACTCGATAGCCTACTTTTTTAAAAAAATAGTCCTCGTCGAATGTAATTATAAAATCTATAATAAAAAACTTCTAGCTATCGTACGTTCCTTAGAAAAGTAGCGCTTTAAATTAAAAAAAACTAGATTTTCTATTCAAATCCTTACCGATTATAAGAATCTAAAATACTTCACTACTATTAAGAAACTTACTCATCGACAAACTAAATAAATTAAATTCCTATTTTAATTCCATTTTAAGATTTAATATCGTTTTAGCAAATTAAATAGCAAAGCCGATGCTTTAATAAAGAAAATAAGCGATTTCCCTTAAAACGATATAAATAAACGCTAAAAGTATATAAATTAAATTTTACTTTTATCGTATAGATTTTCCTCTGCCGTACGAAAAGACCTCGCTTTAAAAACTTTTTCAAAAGCTATATTAACGCACTAATTATTTAATATTAAATTAAATATAATAGAAAAAATTCGTTAAATATAAGAAATAAATAAATTCTGTTTTAATACTTTAAAGAAATTAGAAAAGAAGAAACGAGTTAGCCTCGACGTCTTTCTACTATATTATAATATCGACGATTATAAACTCTTTCGATTTAAAGGCAAAGCTTAGGTATTAGACGACTTTCGAATTAATTTAATTAAAAAAATTTATAGCTAATCTTTAATCGAGCATCTCGAAGTTGCCAAAACCTTAACTTACTTGAAACGCTATTACTACTAGTTTCGCATAGATAAAATAGTTATTTAATTTATATAAAACTATTATAATTGCCGATGTAATAAAGCTTTAAAAAATATATATAATAGATTCCTTAATTCTTTGCCAATATCTCTATAGCTTTAGCAAAATATTTTAATAGACTTCGTTATAAGATTATCGCTTTATAAAAGCTATAACGCTATTTTTATAATCGTATATCGATTATTTAAAAAACGCTACTTCATTCCCTATCTTTTAAAAAAGAACGGAACCTTTGCCGAAGAGACAGCTTATTTACTTATAAAGTACGTATAGAAATATTATAAACTATTCGACTTTGCTATTTTTAATCAAAAAGTATAATTTATAGCGGAAGTATAGAAATATTTATGCCGAATACTTAAAATTACAGCACGACTCTTTATTGCCTTCTACTTGTAATCGAATAAACAAACTAAAATTGCTAATAGCGAAATGGAACGCTACCTTAAAACGTACGTCAATTACTAATAGAACGATTGGGTCCTATAATTCTTTATAGCCGAATTCGCCATTAACGGTCACGTTTCGGATACTATTTAAATAAGCCTATTCTATACTAATAAAGGCTACTACCCTCGAATAGACTTCGACCTTAAATCGAAAACCAAAGCTTCTCGTACGACCAAAAAGAAATACGATCGAGAAACAGCTATCGTCTTCGCCTAAAAAATGAGGAAGTTTTGGATTTTGCTACAAAAGGAGACTTCCTTGGCTTAGACTAAAATGGAAGGATTTGCAAATTAGCGTCGAAAGCCGGCCTTGAACTACTAAATCGGAAATAAAGTATAAGTATTTACTAAGAATATTCGTACGAAACGGGATTATCGAAAGCTGGATAATAAGCAAATCAAGCCTTACTTTATTTTACGGAAAATTAATTACACTTTTTATAAAATCGATATATTAAATACTAAGATTTATAACGTGTTTTATTCGAGCCTATTACGCCTCGATCCCAATAATTTTTTACTTAAACAAATCCCCGATTTTATAAAATTTGAAATTATCGACGGCGAAGAAGAGTACGAAATCACTAAGATATTAAACGCTCGTCTCCACTATAGCAAATTGCAATATTAAGCTAAATAGAAGGGTTGGCCCCCGGATAATATATAGTACGGCGTGAAAGCTTTCGAGAACGTAAAGAACTTATTGCAAGGATTTTATTTAGCTTATCTACGACTTCCTAGCCCCAAGAACGAACGAGAATGGAGACGGAAAATAAAGAAACCTAAGAAATTATTAAAATAAACTTTAATTATAATTAAAAAGGATTTTGATTAAAAAAGCGTTATTTTTACTACATTATTTTTATTATTTTTAATGCTTTAATTTTCAGGCCAATTTTCGAGTTATCCGAAAATTAGCCTTATATTTCAGGCCGCAACTATTTCAAGCCGCAATTTAAATCAGGTGACCTAGAATTTCAAAGGGGGGGGTACTGTGACGAATATCGGTCACCAAGGCATACAAAGGGTTAGGATTGCCAGATTAGGACTAGCGCCTTTCATGCTTTGTCCTGCAGGCTCAAAGGAAGCGAT
>QYAJ01000201.1:0-53782 GCA_003988865.1 Phialocephala sp. D728 | reverse complement strand
AAGGTATAATTGTCACGTGTACCTGTACACAAGGATACCTCTCCTGTAAGGATATAAATCTCGGACCAATGCGTATCCTTATAGAGAGGTTTGACTGTACCAGCATTGACTTGTATGCATACGGAACTCAAGCAGATATGATGGTGCTTCACGGCGGAGGAGATTACGGGCTCGCTTATTCTGCTCGGCCCCTTTATTGACTTGACAACCCGAATATTTTATAAGAAAGTCTTATTAATCTAAATTTTCTCCTGAGAAGCAAAGAATTGGGTTTTGTAGATTATATGCAATGTTTCAAGCTATTGGAGACTTTTCCTTTGCAATATCTTTAAATATTTATTATGAATAAAGTAAGAAAAAGGATTCAGAAATTAATTCTCGCATTTGCAAAGTATTTGGATTTATATAGTGAGTGATTCTATTATTGAAGGAGATCTTACACAAACAAATCTGTCTAAACATATTGTTTGAATGATGGAACCACTATTATATACCCTTTCTCTAAAATGCGATAGAACCTTGAACGTGAATTAAATGCTTCTTAGAGCTTGTACCGAGAGTATAAATTCTTCTCTACAAACATTCCTCTTTTCCTTTTCCAATAACCGTAAAGCTACATAGTTTCCAAGTATCACACAAGCCATCTAAGAATAAATAAAATCTAGATGAACTCCCAACATGACTGGCTGTACTAACTGCGGTTGGAGCAGCCCTAATAGCCCAGCATAGTGCCTGCCCTCGCCGCGGCTCGTCAAATTCATACAGCCGTGGATTTCAACTCCGCGACGGACAGTTTCGATCGACGAGGGAGCACAAGTCACTATTCTAGTCGGTCAATCTTAGCCTATATGAATGTTATAGAAGGGGTAAATCGTACTCATGATCACGGCCCACCCACGTTACCGGATAGGCTTTATGACCCTGGGAGCCATCGAAATAGGCTGAGATGAATGGGACTTCGTAGTTAGTATGTAGGGGAGAGGCTCAGAATAGAAAGTAAAGAGTAGAGTCTACTAGAGCATGGTAGACTGGCTGGATTGCTCATCTTCGAGAGGTGAGCTGGAGAAATATTGTCTGGCTTTGGCCGTTCATAGAGCGCGGCACTGGTTGCGGCTGACCAAGGGTATCCACATGGGTAGGTGCCTATAGGGAGGATAATCGATATTTGTTTACCCGTTAGGTGGGGAGGGTAGTCTCAAAAATGCATAGAATACCCGCGGGTTACTCTATTACGTGAAATAAGCTCTTTTTATTGGCCAAATTAGTTTTAGTGAAGCTAGGAAAAGCAAATATTATTACGTGTAGTTTCAATTAAGCAATTATCTAGCTAAATTAGGTATACACATGATGGAAATACACATGTCGAATATGCTATTAGTACCTATAGCTATAGTAGGTAGACCTTTTAAAATTGTACCTATTACCCTACCCACCTATAGCTAGTTTGTTTTGCTAAATGGGTGCCCATACCCACCCGTGCCGCGCTCTAGCCGTTCAGCTACCATGGGGTAGATAATTGGATGGACTATATGTATCAGTAGCATAATGACTATTAAATGGTAGGCCTATTCTCATACTAATTTGGTTTTTTGCATAAGAGCTCCAGAGCTTGGGAGCTGTTTTAGAAGTGACATGCCCGTTTGTCCTCACGTTTGTCAGTTCTTGAGACAGCTCCTCATCTCCAAAGCTTCCTAGAACTTCTTAGGATTTTGCAATGCCAATTCATTGAATAGAAACTTAGTCGTTCAAAGCATGGAATGTAATCAGAATCATATGAGCAGAGTTTCATTTGGTAGGTAGATATGAATGGATGATTAATTAAGGTCAGCTGAATAGTGTAAATCTCTCGTTTGTAATAATAAACCTTTTTGTTCCTAACTCTCAAGCTTGAACGCCGTACTCTTAGCCTGATCCGCCAAACTCTCACCATAGCAGCTAGTATCGAATCCATGTTCTTCAAGATAAGCCTTAAACCTCACATCCTCACTTTCCAAATCCTTCTCCTTATCCGGGATCAAGAACCACGCAATTAATCCACCCACAACCGCAAACCCAGATCCGATCAAGAAAACACCCTGTTGTCCTTTCGTCTCATCCGAGAACGAATCTTGAATAGGGGTAAATACCTGCGTCCCGATCGCTGCACCAGCCTTTCCAACAGCAGCCGCAAAACCCATATAATGTCCCCGAAGCGGAGTGGGAAATGACTCAGCCGCACAGAGGAACGTAGCAACACCAGGCCCCATCTCACCTAGTGAGTTGAAAATCCCGTACATGACGACGAAAAGGGGAAACACGGTCTGAATAGGTCCGATGGCGCCACCGAGAATGAATCCGACAAGCGCCCAAAGGAAGAAACTAAGAGTCATGGTTTGTTTTCGGCTGATGCGATCCATGAGGAAACTGCTAACAATACAGCTAGGGAGGTAGAAGCAGTTTACAACGGTGCCGTAACCAATGTTTTGCACAAGGGTGTTGTTCGGATTTAGCTGGCCGATGATGGTTGAGGAGAATAGCCTGTTATGGCCACTGCGTCAGCACAGGCATAAAAGGTAGAAGACGATTGGACTTACCCAAACGGGTACGTGACAAAATCATAACAGAACCACGAGAGAGCTGCATGAATGTTAGTGACCACGAACGTGGTTTTGTTTTGCTCAAGTTTATTGCTGGGTTGGAGATCAGGGGCTGGGGACATGATTTGGCACTAGAGTCTAAGCGAAGCGCTAGCGTAGATGTCACGTGGATACCTCAGGCGCATAAGGAACCAACATAGAAAATCTATCCAACTTTCATCCACTTCTGCAGGCCTCAAACATGGTGATGCAGGCCTATACATAATGAATTTTACTTACACGTGCCAAGCATGGGCTTCCAATACAGTCTCAGTGCATGGATGTACGGAACATTGGTCTTGATGGCATGCTTTCGGTACTGGGTAGAGTTGACCATTCTGATTCGAAAGAAGAAGACAGAAAGTGGGAGCTAGATCTGTCAGCGACCCGTAATTGATGAGAAGTGGATCATACTTACCACAATACCCAAACCAAAACAGACTCTCCAAACTCCCACAGAAGATCGATTGCTGTAGCAAGCCAGAACAATCAAAGCAACAACACCAGCGATCACAAATCCCAAATCGATGGCAAAATCGGTAGACATAGCGACAAGAATACCTCGCTTTCGTCGGACATCAACAGATTCATCTGAAGCCTCAGCAGCACTGGTTCCACAAACAGGATACTCTCCACCAGCTCCAAAGCCAGCGATACCTCGAGCCACAATCATCATCCAGAAGAGGCCGAGTTGAGACTCGCCGTGAGATGCTGTTGCAAGGACAATGCCGAGGATTAGGAAGAGGGTTGCGAAGACGATGCCAGTTCGTCGTCCGAATCGATCAATGGTCACACCGAAGAAGAGCATGCCGAAAATCTCACCAATGAGATACGAGTTGGAAAGACGGGTCTTGATAATTTTAGAGATGCCATCGGGGTAGCTATTCTCTATCAGCAATAAAATCTTTGTTTGAACAGAAGAACTTACAGATCTGAGAATAGTGGCTCCATGTAACCAATGATCTGAGCATTGTAGCCATCACTGAAGAGAGCAATGCCAGCAACCAAGACGGAAAGAATGCTAGAAACTCGTGTGATGCGAGTCACGACATCCGGTGACAAATTGATGCCAGTCGCCTCGGGGTAGCTGTCTTTTTGGTCAACGGTAGGGTCAACCTTGACCAAATCGTCAAGTTTATCTGGAGCCTCCATTATGTTTGAATTACCAAATGCTGGACGGGTAACTGGGACTCAGCAGTTGCAAAAGGAAAAACGACTTGATATATGAGACATAGGATGGAGAGTACTCTCTGTTCCGTGAGAAAGTGGGTCAGAACCACTTTCTAAAAAGTCACCACGACTTGCAGCTTCTCCTACATGCTTCAAGCCACCCGTACCGGAATTCTGTTTCCTTTTCCATGTCGATTGACACTTTTCCAACTCCCAGGCTCACGGTTCGCATGGAAACGGCGCACAACGTGCCCTCAATTGTGAATATAAATGGCAGTCCCAAACCCCGCGCTATCAGTAGGTTGGAACCCAGCTGCGGCCGACCCGATCGATGGAAGGCTAGATAGGTAATTGTGTACGTAATTGGCCATTATCAAGACCGGCATCTGTGTGATGGCGATCTTCACATCTTGCACGAAACAGCTGCAACAAGGTTGCGTAGGTGGTTACATCGATACCGGCCGCCTGCAGCTGCAGTTGCAACGAAGCCTATGCCGGACTCGGTTCGTGGCCCGTGGTGCGCCATCACATTTCGGGAAGAAGTCTTGTTGTGGAGGAGGCGTTCGTTCACCCCGATGTTTGGTTTTTGTTTTTGCGGTTGAGATGTCATGCAATGGATTTTGCACGTGCGATGTCTGAAAAGTGGGGGAGAAGGTGATCGTTTCTGCATTGGCGTTTACCGGTCTTCGTGAGTTGCTAGACTTGATGTGGAAGTTACAGCCCGCCTTTGAAATGGCCCTGTCTCCCTATCAAGAAACTTCGAGAGGTTCGACGTTAGCTACGTGGAACGAAGGCCGAGAGTCGCAGGAGGAGCCGATGGGCGGAGAGAAGTCCTAATAGACAAGAGCGGAAATTCTCCGCTATACCTGGTGTGACCCTGTGAGAAGCAATTAAGATCTAGCAAGCTATCTATATCTCGTCTGGATATTTCAGTATCGTCAAAGAGACTTGGGTCTGTTCGTTGAGTATCGCCAAAAATGGAATATCAAGTCTCGCCTGAGCAGAAATCGTTCTTCGACGAGAAGGGGTATCTCATTGTGAGAAATATCCTCAACCATGATGATGCTATCGACCTCCAGCGGTGGTCACAAGAAGTACATGACCTTCCACGGACATCGGAGACTCCATGGATGCCATACGAGGAGATAAATGCTTCTGGAAAGCGAGTTCTGTGCAGGACAGAGAACTATGCCAACTACCATCCAAATTTCAACAGTCTTCTGCGAGGTTCCAAAATGCTGAGCATCTTGGGACAACTTGCTGACGAGGATATGCTACTGTTTAAAGAGAAAAGTCTGTTAAGTTCGGAGAACATGCTTAATTTTAAGCTGATTGTTGCAGTAAACTATAAACTTGCCGGATCAGGAGGGTTCTCTCCTCACATCGACAGCACGGCATATACCCATGTAAAGAACATCAAGCACCTAACGATCCTCCTAGCTGTCGATGCATCAAACATGTCAAATGGTGGCTTGGAAGTTGTTGAAGGCAGCCATGTCATGGACGTTCCCATAGACCGGTCAGACAATTGCATCGAGCAGAGCTGGGTTGAGAGGCAGGCTTGGGTGCCTGTTGTGCTCGAAGCAGGTCAGAACTTACAATTCCTCGAGAACCTGCCAAGACTGATGAAACAGGAGAATTGCTCATTTTCGGATCATATCTTGCTCATAGAAGTGGAGCGAACAATAGCAACTCCGCCCGAAAAGCAATCTACGCAACATATAATTGCAAAAGAGAAGGTGACTTGCATGATGAGTACTATGCAGATAGAGCAAAACTTTGGCCACCGACGCATAAGAGAGTCCAGGGTGAAAAATATGAGGAGGGTTCGTTGAGATATGGATTTGGAAGTCCTATGTTGAGTGTGGACTTGGGAAAGCAATTTGCTGTTTGAGAATATCAAAAAGGAAAAGAATGGTGAAAGTATCTGCTTGTACTTCATATCGTTTATTTGCTGAGGGTTACCTTAAGTTTTGTAGTTTAGGGGATAAGAGCCTAAACTTTTAGCGACAGGTCCTCTAAAATTCGAGCAGGACGTGCTGAAGTTAGCGATCAAAGCCTGAAGAGCACATTCGCTTAACATCCACCCCCTTTCTCTTTCACGATTCTCGGAACCCGTTTGACGACGAAAGAGATACCTATAGCGTTGAAACGACTTGCAACAGACTTTCTAGCATTTTGATTAGATATTGACGATTATTAAAACATATGTCTTCAGCGGAGGTATTCCGCACCTCTGCAGCTGCTAGTTCTCTCAATCCAACCAATCGCCAAACCCCCGATTTCAACTCTATAATATCAGTATCAAGATCCATGTCAATCCACCTTGAAATCCACAAAACTCAACCTCCCCCTATGACTTTAAATCTCAAAAATGCCATCTAAAACTCCTTCTCCAGCCCAGACAACAGAGACCCTCTTAACTCTCCTCACCAACCGCGGAACAGACGACTACATCGGCGAACACATCTCGCAGCTCGAGCACTCACTCCAATGCGCTCACTCGGCCACCAAGTCTGGTGCAGACGAGTATTTGGTTCTTGCTGCTCTGCTACATGATGTTGGACAGTTTTTGCCTGTGGATGAGGCGAAGGATGTTAGCATGAGGGCCAGAATGGAAGAGGGAGAGGGAAAATTAGAGGGATCGGTGGGAAGGGTGGGGCATGAGATGATTGGAGAGGAGTTTTTAAAAGGCTTGGGGTTTGGGGAGAAAGTGTATAGGTTGGTGGGGAGTCATGTTGATGCTAAACGGTATTTTGTCCTCTTTTTTCTCTCACTCTCTCAACAATTTCTTGTTTTGATGAGCTCGACTTACTCATTTTGCATTGTGGGTGAGTGATGATGTTGACGAGAGTAGGTACTTGACAGCCATTGACTCGAGCTATTATAATGGGCTGTCAGAAGCTTCGAAGCAGAGTTTGAAGTTCCAGGGTGGACCGTTCGAAGGTGAAGAGTTGGAGGAGTTTAAGAGAGATCCGTTGAGTGAGGAGATGGTGAGGTTGAGAATGTGGGATGATGGGGCTAAGGTTGTGGGAATTGAAGGCAGCACGCCGAGGGTGGAAGTTTACAGGGAGATCATGCTAAGGCATTTAGAAGGGATGGCTGTTACGTAAAGTATACACTTTTGAAAGCACAGCTCATGGAAGGCATGTGAAATAAATGATTTTATCGCTGTATGGTATTCAGCTTGAAGCATTGCAGAGCTCCTTAGCATTCTCATCGACAGACTCATGCTCCTCACTTCCACCGACTTGAATCCCCATCGCCATTCCACTAGCCTGGTGGAACAGAACATGGCAATGGAGCATCCAGATACCTTCGTTATCCGCCTTGAATCTAATCACGACATATCCTCTCCTCGGCACGCTGACCGTATCCTTCTTCACTGGATTCTCCAGATTCAGCTTTGGCTTTACAGCTGAGGATCCGGAGATAGCGAACGGGGAGTAACTTCCCCATCCATGGTCGGATCGATATGATGCAAGAACGTAGAATGAGTATCCGTGCAGATGGAATGGATGAGCGCCATCGTCAAGATTGTTGATTATGATATCTACCCAAATTTCCGAGTTGGGTGCCGTGGGAATGTGTGGAATGAGCTGGTTGGAGTCCCATTGCGACCGCGATAGGGAGATGAGTGGGAAAGGCGGCGACGCTTGTGGAGACCAAGATGTACGATTCATGATGCCTGTTGGGTGGTTATTGTCAATTGAGAGCTTTTGAGTCTTGGTATAAAGTAAAATGGTTTGGTCAGCATTATCAGGAATTCGCGATGAAGAGGCAGCAACTGCCGTTAAGAGGTTAAAGTGAACAGGTTCGTGAGCTTTGGAGGAGGATGTTGCTGAGCTGGAGGTAAGTATTGGGAAAGATTGGTTCGGTCTAAGAGCGCGGTTCGGATATTTGAAGTTTCTGTGGCGCTGATTAGCGGGCCGTTTGAAGGAGGTACAGAGAGGCCATACTCAGGATCGAGAGAAATATGAAGTTGCGGGAAGTGAGACGGAGCGTGATCTTCCCAGTTCACAAGTATATCCAAGCGCTCGCCTGGATATACAATTCCGACAGAGTCTGTGGCATCGGCGACGATAGTGAAACCACCATCCACTGTCATGGGTTTGAGTTTCGCCGAGGAGATCCGGATCGTGAACCCAGCAAGAGACCTATATAGTGAGCCGTAGTCATTCGGAGATAAGATTGATTGACATACCCCGCATTCACTAGACGCAACCTCATCGGCTTTCTGAGCTTTGTTATCCCAAGAATGCCAGTCATGTCCTCGTCCTTTATGTCGACACACTCGACAGGGCGTGCTGGCACAGCCATCGAGCAGGTGAACCTGCCAGCTCCATTCACAAGCAGCGAGTCTGGCACAGGCTGAGTATATTTAGCAGTGTTCTTTGAAGCACGACGAGTATTTCTCACCTCATTGCCAAAGCCTCGTGCGCTTGTGTACCATGCAAGAACTTCCCCAGCACTTCGATGATACCAATCTCCAATCATGAGAAGAACATCATTCTCATATCCATACCTATTCATCTCATCGCTGCCATCATTTGGCTTGTGAACTACAAGTCCACCATACATCCCATCACCTCTCTGGACCTGGGAATGAGCATGCCACCAAAACGTCCCTGCTTGTTCTGCCCCTATGTCAAACTCGTACGTGAAGCTCTTTCCTGGCGGAATAGGACATTGATTGAAACCAACTGCACCGTCCATGTCATTCGAATTGCGCATTTCCAGTCCATGCCAATGCATAGAGACTCCTTCCGACTCCAAACTGTTCGTCACGTGAATGGCCAATCTGTCTCCTGAACGACATTCGATGGTCGGACCTGGGAATAGTTCATTGACCAAGTAAACAAGTTTCTTGACTCCGTCTGGAGAACGAAATCCTGCTGTGATATTCCAGTGATAGGCTGTCTTTCGAGAGGACCTCGACATGTGATCTTTAGGATGGAGCCGAATTCCAAGCATCTTCTCTTGAACATAGTTGTCGACGGCGTCTTCTTCTGATTCGAGAGGACTCGATATTCCAGATGATCGATAGAGCACCGAAGACGATCTCCCAAGAATCGTGATCAGGAACAGAGTAGTGAAGACAAACCCCAGCGGTCGTAACCATTTGCTGAATCCTGCGTTCCCAGCAACTCTTTCCCCTTGAAACTCATATCTAGGCTGATCCTCACCATCTTCTTCCAGACGAAGACGCTCAATAACACCATCTTTGACAGAAGCCATGCTGGCATTAGATGTTGTACTCAGCCTTCTTCGTGGCTGACTGCCAATTTCCATGTTCTAGGGGCGTGGAAGATCTTGTCGCCATCCTCATCTTCGCCATCCTTCCATCGCAACCATCGCAAGGCTTCTAGGCCGTATCGTCAATTGTCGGCCGCAACAGCAGAGTCGCGATCTGTTTGAGTCGGATGTTGTGGTTGTGGTTGTGGTTGTGGTTGTGGTTGCTGTGGTTGTCGTCCTCCAGCCTCATCCCACTCTCCGCAATGGCTTGGTCTCCGAAGCCACAAAAGCTTGAGCGGCGCACGTGGGGTGCCAGGTCTAGCTGCAACAGGAAGGACAGTAGAATTCGTGAGCAATTCAGCAAACCGAATTGCGCGCTTTTGTGCTGACACGAGCTACAAGGGATTGTTGCATTTGCATGGAAAGATGCAGCAAGCGCAAGGTTCAGCAAGATGCGTCGCTCTAGAAAATGACGCTGGTTCCTGGATTGCACGGGGACCTGACGGTCGCAGTCATTGGACCGGTGGACACTGCAACATCAGGCACTCTCCCGCCCCGATCCGCTCGAAAACCCATTCCATGATCGCCATCGTCTGAAAGCGTTTGGGTGAGCAACGTGCTGATCTTGTAGCAACCAGAGTGGGCCGAAGAAGCCTTCAAGCCTTCAATTCTTCAATTCTTCACCTCTCCAAGAGCCCTTTACGGTAACCTTACCCGCAAGGCTCCTTGATTAGTTTGCCGCTCCTGTGGCACCGAATCAGATTTCCCACATCGAGACTTACTTTGCAGGAGGTCTTATTCGTCCTTAACCCTCCGGACAATTAGAGAGCTAGACAAAAGGAGCCAGGGTATACTGTAGTGGAACGGACGCTGTGGTCTTTACTCTGTCAGGATTCGGGATCTCAGAGCTCTCAGATGCCTGCCAGCCCAGGACTAAAACAGCCTCGTCACCGAACGTGCTGATCCCTCTGGACCCTGTTAACTGCTCAATAGTCGGCTGCAGGTCAGTGAGCCCTTCCAGGTACCTACAGCAAGCCATGTGAGGGGCAGCCCGGTAGCTGCACGCCAAGTTACCAAGCCCAAGGTAAGCCTGGAGTATAAGAACCATGGAGAGTACCTAGAAAACATAGGATGAGCAGGCAAGGCTGATGAACCAATTTACAATGGCAGTCTCATCTCAATTGTTCGCCGCCTTCGCGGTCATGTATCCTTTTCTTGCCGGCCCAGCTTTAGCTGGATCAATTGCAGATATTGAGCATGTCGTCCTTTTCATGCAAGGTAAGACATTTTCCCACGACCCTGCATTATTTTGCTAATGTCTAGTAGAAAATAGAGCTTTTGACCACTACTTCGGAACAATGGCCGGCATTCGTGGTTTCTCTGACCCAAACGTTCAAGTCAATGCCGATGGCAAGTCTGTTTGGGAACAAGCTGTTAACTCAGCCTTGACCAACGATACCTCCTCCCTCCTACCATGGTACCTCAACTACCCAGGTGGAGACTTCTTGGCTGCTACTCAATGTATGGTGGCCGGAGATAACGGATGGAATGACAACCATGCCGCTCTCAATGGTGGGTTGAACAACCACTGGGCGACCAACAATACCCCATGGTCTTGGGGGCATTTCCAGAGAAGTGATATTCCAGTGCAATATGCCATTGCAGATGGCTGGACAATTGGAGACATGTACCAGGTGAGCAGAGATCTTTGGAGACTTCGAACCACCACCTCAGCACCCCTAAGTACCTCTCAGCACCAGTGTAGCCGTAGATCACATGTCCTTCAAGAGCTTCTCCGTTCTTTATCAAATGCTTTCGCAATTGCACAATAACTTTTCTGACAACTCCCAGGAGAGTGTTATAGCTTCTACAAATCCGAATCGAGTTACGTGGGCTTCTGGCTCTATCAACGTTCCGGGTTCCCCACAAACCAAGTCTGAAGGCGGTTACCCATACATCGACAATAACGAGACTCCTGGCTGTGAGGCCAATGGCTTCAACTGCTACCCCCTGACATGGGAGACCGCCGCAGAAATCTATCAAGACCAAGGGGTTTCCTGGTCCATCTTCCAAGATGCCGACAACTTTGACGACAATCCACTCGCCTGGTTCGGACAATTTCAAGATGCCCTTACCGGATCTGCCCTTTATAATAAAGGAATGGCTGGTCAATCACTCGACACCTTTTACGCCATGGCCGAGAACGGTTCCCTCCCGGCAGTCTCCTATATCGTCGGCCCAACCGAGCTTTCCGAGCACCCTCCTTACGCTCCCCGTGACGGAGCATGGCTCCAAAAGAAGATTGTCGATGCTGTAACCCAAGGAGCAGCCTGGTCGAAGACTGCACTCATTATCTCCTACGACGAAACCGGAGGATGGGGCGACCACGTTACCCCCTACCACTCGCCCTCCGGCACAGAAGGAGAATGGCTCGAAGACCCCTATGGAAAAGTAGGTTACACGTATTCTGGCCCCGGCTTCCGTCTCCCATTCTACATCGTCTCCCCATGGACTCGTGGTGGCAAAGTCTTTACCGAGCACGCGGACCACAATTCCCAGATCATGTTCGTCGAGGAATGGCTCCAAGCTAAAGGCAAGAACGTCGTCACGAGCCAAATGGTTCCCTGGAGACGCGAGCACATGTCCAGCCTCGTCAACGCGTTTGATTTCGAGAACCCGGATACCAGTCTGCCCAATCTCCCAGATGCGCCGGCCCCACATACCAATGCGCAAGGCGTGTACGATGGCAGCAGTTACTGCGAGTCTCTGTACAGTGTCACTCGACCTACCGTTCCTTACACCAACCAGATCTCCCTAGACAAGGTATCCAGTCTCTCCGAGCAGGGATTCAAGGAGATGCGAGGTGCATTGACGGAAGGTCGATATATCGTGTTCGAGATGGGTGGATATGCGATCACCAATGCTGGCAAGCCGGCTACGGACTTTACTGCTACAAAAGCTACTTCTACTCACAGCGATATTACCCAGAGATGGGTGGTGCATAGTCTTGTTGATGGAGGAAATACTTTCACCATCAGCAGTGCAAAGGATGGCAGGTATATTGGGAGTCATACGGGACTGATTGACAACTCGAGTGGAGCGGAGACGTATACTGTTTCTTTTGTGGCCGGCAAGGGGTATGCGTTGCAGAAGGAGAATGGGAAGTATGTTAGTGTGGATGCGAGTGGGACTGTGCAGATTTTTAGCGATGTAAGCTATTTTTCAGCTTATAGTGTTACTTATTCTAGCTAGATATGATATAGTTGAGATGAGGTAATGAAAATTGATGATTATGAAGACAGATTCTTTGAAGGAGTACCAGATGTGTCGGAACTTGTGGGCGGCCGTCTGGCCACCGTAATACGATCGAAAGAGCTACTAACGTGACTATTATAGAATTTACGCTAGTCCGCTTTGAAATGCGTAATCCTCTGATGAAAGCCCTTTAAGCGGCCGGACCCCGAGGCGACTAAGTTTGAATTTTGAAGTGCCCCACGACCTCTTACACCCCATAATGGATAGGGTAATGGATACTAATGTCTATGATTAAGACGGACTTCTGAAGATCTGAGAAAGTGAAGTGTGAGAAGACGGGAATGCAATAATACATTGGTCGTGTATATATATTTGTAACAATGATACATGCTTGTATCGGGGGTATCTCATCGTACTCATTCATTCATCAAATGTGATATCCGCTTCGACTTTCCATCCCAGATGCAGCCCCTTCCCAACCTTCCCAAAAACTCCCTCAAGTTCCATAGCAGAAAGCCCGCACTTGGACGATACATTTAGGTCGAGTTTGATTCCCACTTTGTGGCCCTTCTTCCCCAAGCCGTGCCTCGTCGAACACTTTCGGACTTTAAATATCTCATTCAAAGTGGATGCACTGGCGGGAAAGACTGGAACGGCGGTAGCAAGAAATCTAGCAAATGTGCCAACGTAGTCACACCACCAGCTCAGTTCTGTACCGATCAAGGCTTGCAAGTTGATCTGTACTCTTTGGTCTACGGCGCCGAGATCGTTCCCCCAGCGTGAGCACAGGGTGAGAGCGAGAACAGCACGCATCTCGTGCGTCATACCCGGGAGACCAGCCAGAGTACCAGAGACAGGATTATGTAATGCTCGTGCAGCATTGGCATCGTCGCGGTTGCCCATATGCTCCCATATGTGTTCCGATATATAAAGCAGAACTTCTCTGGAAAGAATGCTCGGGTAGCTCTCAGGCAATGCAGACTTGATGCATTGAAAAACGTCATAGAGTACCTCTATGCTCTGGGTAGAAATTCCACCAGGTAGTAACGAGATTGGATTTTCTTCCCGAGTCGAGACTGGAAGCTTCATAAATAGCACACCCTCTCGATTTCCTCCACTGCAGAAAGTGACGTCCTTGATCTTTGGGATGGCCTCAACAAGAGACTGCACCACAGTAGCAATGGCAGAAAACTGTTCTCTTCTGCGCTTGGACATGCCATGTATCTTGCCATCCTCGTAATTATTCGTATGCAGCATCTCGCGCCACTCAATGAACCGATGGCCTGGTGCTGTATAACCTCCAATTGCTGGTATTGGGTATGGCTGAATGGGATCTGTGTGCATGAGCATGCTACCATAGCCTCTGAAGCCTCCTCCGCAAAAATATATTGTGATTCCATCTCGACTTTCTGCCTGCTCCTTCAAGGCTGGGAACTTCTGGCATAGGCCTTGAAATGTCTGCTTCATGCTCGTCTGCAATTCTGTTTTTGCCGCATCTGCCGTATCCTGAGCGCTTAGAGCAGCTGTGAGCTTCGCAGCACCGAACGGCATGCTTGTCGCTGCTTCTGCCGCAAGGACATCGTACTTGCATTCTGCGTTCGAATTGACGTATGTCATCTGCACACTACCACCTCCAAGATCCATGAACAGCCCGTCGACATTTATAAACCCACTCCTCGCACCCATAGCTCCAAAGAGTGACTCCATTCCAGGACTCAAGATGTCGACTAAGAGTCCACTTGACTTCTTGATCGCAAAGAGCATCTCGTCTCTATTCTCCGCCGTGCGCATGGCTTCTGTTGCGAACACGCTGATATGCTCCTTATGGACTCCATAGCTGTCGCATATGCCCTTAAATCTGCCCAGTGTACGCGCAACCTCGTCTATCGTGTGCTGCGAGAAATGGAAGGCTTTGGCGTCTGGAGTTGATTCGTGGAGAGCATCGTAGAGCGAGATACCAGCTCGTTCGCGATAGACACAATGTAATAGTCGGCTTCGAGGAGGAGAGAGGTCGGAGATGGAGAATCGTATGCCGTTGCTGAAGAGTGTCAATAGGGTGCGTGGGAGAGGAGGCAGGTGTTTACCTGCCCATGTCAACAAGGCCGTAGAGATGATTCGACTCGCTGTCTGGGTTGAATCGAGACATTTCATTCTGGAAATTGTCAATCGTGATCACCGTGCCCATTTCGTCTGCCATTTTGCCTGCGACTCTTACAAGTGTGGGATGATAGCAGTGTTGGCAAGAAGTTGAATACGAGGGGCAGATTTTTGCTCAAAGATTTCTGCCCCGCACCACGTGCAAACAGAGCAGTCAGCGAAACCACGACTGTACCTTCGTCCATCAGAAACATCTCGCTCCTTCTCCTGGGTCTGAGCCACCACATGCCAGGACATATATCTACGAATATTTTGGCACTATTCTTTTTATAATGCATTTTCAGAAATCACAAATGTTGAAGCTATGGCTTCATCCGTCCCAGGACCTTCATCACCCTTATCCAAGCAGATCAGGCCCCTGTTTTTATATCAACATCATCTCTTGATTCGCCTACGACAAGATTTCAACAAAGATGAATCTTTAGCTGAATCGGGATGCCTTGTAGTAGCTTTCATCACGGTGTTAAGTGGGCGAGGATTCGAAGTACCGCAGTCCATTATTTGCCTTGCGAGCTGGAGAGCGAAACAGCCTAGAGGATCAAATCTCATGTGCTCCATTCTATCGACGACCTTAATGGTCTCATCCTTGTTCTTCCTATATGTTATATACGGGGCGCCACCACTATCCGATACATTTTCTACCTTTGCATCTCGCCTAGCGACATTCTTTCCTCCGTCTAGCATGACACCAGAGCACAGTGCTTTATCTCGTTTAGTCAAAGTTCAAAGCATAACGTTACTTCAAGTTATTTGACGAAGTCTTCTTCTTCAGCAGCCTGGACGCCCGTTGTGATCTCGAGTTGAGTTCTCAATTAGACACTGTCAACCCCCGACCTAGAGGTTTTTGCAAAAATATTTGTTTTTATATGAATAGAGCATTTGGTTCGGGATCGATGGAGAGTTCCGGCACTCATCTGCTCATAAAATGCACTCTTATGATTCATGTTGAAGATTATATACAAAGCCACAAGCATCCACAGTATTGTCTCGTATATACAGGAAATCATTTTGCATGCAAGCAACACTCATCACGCAACGGTACTCATTTCGATCCATCGATTCACTTGCTTAAGTCAATGCTGGTGCAGTCCAGTCAATATAGCTTGTCAAGTCGACGGTCGCGCTGCTCTTCGCTACGGCCGTAGTAGGCCCAGCACCCCCAAGAAGATATTTGCTCACGGCCGCGCTCAAATCCGACGCCTGAGCAGACGGGAATTGACAATGGCTGTGGCCACCAACAAGCGAGAATCCGAAGGCCTCTGGGACGCCCATCGCCTTATAGATCATTTGACCCACTTCCTGGCAAGCAGTCGTGCTAACCGGACCAAGCCAATCAATATCGTTCTCGATAACGAACAGACCACGAGGTACAATCAATCCCGCGAGCAAGTGATGGTCTACGGGAAGATCTGACGTCTTGGTGGCGTAGGCATTGAAGTTGGGAGAAAACCAGGCGTTTTCACCGACAATCTCTCCCGCGGTTTGGATGTTCTTTCCCGCGGCTTTCTGAGAGTCCGAGATACGCCAGCAAGCTGCTCCACCCGAACCGGATTCTTGTGGAATCGTCAACGCGATACGTGGTTCCAGAGCACCGACGATGAAAGCGCCCTTGCCATTACGAGAACAACCCGAAACGCCGAGCTTTGTGGGATCGATATTTGCCGACGGGGTCATTTCCAGAGCGTCAATAAGACGAGACACTCCCCAAGCCCAGGTAGTCGTTGCACCTGCAGTGGCTGATGAGCCATAGAGATTGAAGAACAAGCCCGTGCCGTGGCTGTTCTTGTTCTGCTGGGCTCCCATGCCGTCGTTGTCGAATGTGATGGTGGCAACACCTGGCTGCGATGGGATGCTCATTCCTCCGATACCAATGATAGCTGGGTAAGGAGCTTTGCCACTTGATGGGGTTGAGATCTTGGCTGAGAATGAGATGCTCTTCCCTCCGTCCGAGACGGTGACTTTGATCGAACCTCCAGAAAATGTTGCTGAGACGCTGGATGGCTTTGGCGGAAGCGTACCTAGTTCATACTTCTGGAACAGCGCACTGATTTCCTGTGCTCTGCATGGCCATTGCGCCTTCGTGGTAATCTTGGTGCCATTAACAGAGGTGAATGGATCTGGCAGCTTCGCATTGGTCTTGAATGAATAATCTGATGGGATACCACATGCTGCACTTTGACGCTCGTTGAGTGTTGGAGACGGAGCAGCGAGGGCCGGAATGGCCAGCAACAAGATGGAGAGGTACTTCATCGTAAAGAGCTGTGTCGAGATACCGAAGTCGTGGGGTTCCTTCGAGTCTGGGGAAGGAGAAGTCTCTTATACATGATGATGTATAGCCGAAAGACGTTGGTCATTCTTCCGAATCTGGAAGAACTGGTGGAAGTTTGGCGACATATTGCGTCCGGACAAACCGCGTTCCCCGCTTCTGGAATGACTGGGTGTTGCAGGTGATAGGACCAAATTTCAGAGGCGATCTCCTGTGTCCAATAAAGGGGAGATATCTCCTGTCCGCCGAGATCTATAAAGATGCGCTGCATTGGTCCACAAAGATCAGCGTAGTCTCGGTGGGCATCTTGTGGCAATCGGATGGTACGTACCGTATGTCAAACAGCCTGTGCTTTCTGCCGACGACCTGAAATGATTGTCCTAACCTTATACACCGTTTCGGTTCATACGCAATCCCCTGCTTTCCATGAGGCGTGATCATAAAGAGTAAGGACGCGGATCACGGGTGCGGGGAATTAGCTCTGGGGTTGCGTTGTCCAATATATGCTTAAATTGACGTTAGAGTAAGAAAGCATGGTTCAAGTCTTCTATGCTTGGTTGTGGACCTGTCGCTAAGATGCCCCATTAGGCTGAATGCGAAGTGCCGCTGAGATAATATTTCCGCACTTTGTGTTCAATGTGTTTGAAACGAGCTTCAGAAACCCCACATACGCCCCCCAATCTGATTCATGAGACGATTTTCGTATCGTCGGAAATCAGAAAACGATATGTTTCTCCGCGTTTCTTGATATCAGATATCGTTATCGGATTAACTGCCCTGTTCCTCCTCATGACCCCCGAATTCTAGCATTTGGGCGGAGATTTGCTTACCTCCCCTCCAAAAGGTAGATGAGTACTGCAGATTAGATACGAGAAGAACTTTGCTATAGTTTGTTGTAGGATACATACAAAAGTCGTGCATGAGCGCGCCCACGCCAAGAAGCATGATCTACCCTTGCCGTCCCGGGTACGAGCAAAAAACCTGCCGTCTGAAGTTCAAAATAATGTATTTCAAGGCATCAATACAGCGATGAGCTAGTGGATGGAAGTATCCTTCAAATGCTTGGTCTTGGAAAGCTGATCGACGCGTCATCTGCTTTATGTAGTTTTTGTAAGTCCCACACATAAAAGACTGAGCATGCGTGGACTTGGGTGGGGCTTGACACAGCTGGAGCAGGGGCAACTCTTCAAGACTAGGAGTCATCTGACCTTCAACCACGGAGACATAATCCCATTGATGGGAAAATGATTTGGATGCTGCTAATCTTCTCATTTTCTAGGGCTGTCAAAGTTCCACTCTTCAGTAATCATTCTACAGCTTCTTGGCTTCCTTCCTGACGTGCCTTGATTAACGATACTCTCGGATATCGTACCGTGTGATTTTAGGCACAAACATTCACTTGATAACCCGAAGTCTCTGCCAAAGACTTTCCTTGACATCTGAAGAGGAATCATCCATTAGAGCTTTTTGATTAAAAGAGGTAACTCCATTTTCTTTTGAAAGATTGGCTCACGTGCCAGGCATTCGGATCCCAGCTCACAGCCCCAGGCGTTATGGTGAATGTTGTGCTTGTAAACATATCGGCTAGAAAGTCTTCTGAACTCAGGCTGTCACTGAATAGTATCATTCTATGCCGGAGTTCTGGAAATGGAAATCGATCGATCCACTGAAAATGGACATTATCCAATTGATACTGACTTGGCCGCAAGGGTTCCGGAATATGAGGCAAGGCAGGCTTCGACTTGGCGACACTGGAAGTTCCGCATGACAATCCTAGGATGACACCATTGTGGAAGAGCGCTGAGTAGACAGTATGGTTTGGAAGTGGCAGCAGAGCGTTATCAAGTGATAGGGCAAAGTCAATCGCGGGTATTTCGGACTCAGACCTTAAGCAGGAGCAGATTTGCTTGGCCGGGGGCTTCTTGCTGATTACTGGCAATGATTCTTTTGAAGAGCCTGGTCGAGAGACATTTCGTGCTTCCGATTTGCGTCGGGCAATTCGTTCGCCTGAGCATTGTGAGTGTATAGCAACTGGGACTATGGAAAAGAAAGATACATACGACGGGCTCTCTGTGCCAGTCTATCTTGTATTTGCTTTCGTTTCCTTGCGTCACTCACACCAATCCATTTATCGGCTTCTTTCTCGGTTCTTCTTCCCATGGCGAAAATAATCGTAGTAATTGTGAGAATCAAAAGTGTCTATGTTTTGGTCACGATAACCTTATGGAATAAGTTCAAAAGACGACGGAGGTCATCATCGCGTGCTGACAAACTCAAGTGTTGGATGGAGGTGCGTTGCACTAATTTCTGACACAAACCCAACGTTCTGACTGGTCAATCCAGAGTCAGATCTATCATCATGTGATCGGGTGGCGTAGAATATCGCTCTTCTCGAAGCTAGCCAATCACGACGGAGGTTGTGGGGACTTTGTCCCTTTCGTAATTCGGCTCTCCTTTCATTGCCTCTACAAAACCAATATATAAGTTTCCAGCAAATGCTTCCTACGAATCGTAGATCAACCTAGCAATTTGTTGACAAAAGGAAGGACACACAACTGAGTTAATTGGAATGTCCATCTTAAATACTTTTAATACGAAGAACCAGATCTGGAATTTTGAAAAATGGACTCAACCTCAGAGCGTTTAGAGTCTTCTTGAGACATGAATATGCTATATCATATTGGAGTCTAGCGATGAAATAACAGCAAGAAACTGTTGTTAGCAACTCGATGCTAGAGGAAGGAGTAATCGGACTAGCTGTGAATAACCAGAGCTTGGAAAGTTGGACACTCGAGTAACGAGTGGTGCTTTGAATGACTGTGCGGCTGAAAAGGTAATACCATCTCCGTACCCCTTATCAACTTCCAATTGTCTCGTGATATCGACTACTTATCGATCATAATCTCACATCCATAACTTAGCTGTAGCAAACACAACATTGAATTTACAATACAACAAGAATGTGCAAGAAGATCTTCCCGACCTATACATCGTGCGGACACAACGCAAAACAGAATCCAGATATTGTCATATGCTTCTTTGACAAATGCAATAGACGTTTCTGCCTTGGAAGCACGGAAGGAAGCGAGGAACAGGATGGACTCTGCCCCAACTGCAACGCCGCAGATACCTTCAAGGTAAACATCCCACCCCTCAAGGATTATTAAGGACAACTGACAGTACCTAGCACTGCTACTGGTCTGAGCTATGTAAGGTCGAGTATGACCATTCCTATACAGATCTCCCACGTCTTCCAGAGGACGACGACATTGTTCTTGTAACACCAATAGATGACCGATGCCGTGTGTGCATGGAACACAACTACCACCAGCATCCCATGAATCCAAATAATATCGTCAACACAGCTTCTAGCATGCCCATTAAATACGAAGGTTTATCCCGGAAATCATTCGCGGAGATGGCAACCTCGCGTCCAAGTGTGAGAGCTTCAGTATTGACTCCGGACATTACCGTTAAAGAATTCAAGAAAAGTCATCATCCATCAACGGCCAAGCTGCCAGATTGCCAGACCAAGGAACTAGAGGTTCGAAAAGAAAAGTCTAACGTTTACAACCCTGGTGCAAGCCGAAATCCCGCATCTGGTCGTACTCCGCTTCAAGCTCCGTCTAAGGTCATTTTCAACGCAGTTCCTCAGCAACATTTACCATCTTGTGGACACGAACACTTCCGAGAACCCTCATCTCCCGAGACTCATTCTAAGAAGACCTCCCAACATGAATCATCGTTTGAATCCCTATCGAGCAGACATACATCAAGGGCAGCATCTTCACGAACCGAAATCTCATCTGAGCGAGAGACATCAAGTGGTTCAATCCGAGAGCCAGAAAATAAACCACTAACTGCATCCGCAGCTCTGAGACGAGGTACTCCTAAGAATGTTAACAGAAGCGCTTTCTAATCAAATTACGATGGAAAAGCTGCTCGTGAGGCGCTGGACACTGACTGCGGTGAGTTGTCCCCGAACGTGCCACTTTCGTGCTAACATTCGTAGCTTCGCCAAGCTCTCCGTCAAGACACTTGGGTGACTCAAACAAGCTAGAAGAATCAACATCCTCTAGCACTTCCAGGAGTTCTCACACTGAGACTCGCGCAGCAGATCTATCACGAACGGAGCTATCCAGTCCGAGGTCAAATGTCCCAACAAAGGCGGCATCCCAAGCATCCCCCCCAAATGTTGAAAGAAGTGAGAGCAAGCACTTCAATAGCAGCGGCCAAAGTCAAAGGGCATAGGAGTCCTCTCGGCAACAGATATCCCAATTTCGTAAATCGTGTCGTTCTGCAGCGTGCCGGAATGAAAGTCCAACTTGCCCAACTGAACAAGCTCATCAGTCGACTCGCTCTAAAGAAGGGACAGCGCATTCGGTATTTCCTGGCTCCAGGAGAGTTATGCAACCTCAAACTCAATCTCAGTCAGGAAACCACTCACAACCGACACGCCGTCCGTATCCCTCAGCACACCCAAAAAGAGCCGACCCAGAACTAGCACCAATAGCATCTTCCAACCACTCCACCACACACGCCCGACATCCCTCTATACGCCGCTCCGAGATTACTACCCAGAAGTCTACAGCATCTCACCTTTCGTGCTCGTCAATCCACTCATCGACCCACACCGAACCAAAGCCCAAGTCGAGGCCATCAAATCCGACACCCTCAGCCGCGCAGACTCATAGCACGTCTACTGGCTCCACGAGTCAGGCTTCACATCGAGACTCCTCGCACCAACAGCACAAGCTACCACTAGGATCCGGACGAGGAGAGAGGGCAAGACCTAGTCCATTGCATCAATCTATGATTGCTGAACAAGGAGAACATTGAGCAGAGTTGCTCAGCTGGAGATTGATAATAAGTGAGTCTGACAGATGCTATGTTACAAGACATGAACTTGTTGCAGGCAAGGTCTGTGTGTCTAGAAAATAGAAAAACATAAAGAAACTTGCAATAGGAATATGAGGACACAAAGAGTATTGCGTCCCAATTGAACAGGGCGATGTAGAGATAAGAGGAGCAAGATAGCGGCACAACAAGCGCTACATAATAGCACTTTTCTATCAAGATTTCCAAAGAGGAAACGCGTGGGAAAGCAGCCAAAGCAAAACATCAAGTGAATTCCTCGACATCAAGAGTTGTAGACATTTGGTATAGTGAATTGGCAATTACTAGCGGTGAAAGCTCATTCCGCGAAAATAAAGCTGATCTGTGGATCAACCTGTAACGCTCACGATCGAAATACTTCTCAACCTGCGGAGTTATCTCGAACTCCACTGTCTCTCCAGCTTTAGGAGACATTCGATCTAGAACCGCATCGCAACCCAGGTACAAGTCCACAACCAGAGCTTCTCTCTCTTTGTACTAACTAGACTCTAGATCCTAGACATGTCTCAAATCCCGAGCCGCGCAGCAGGGAAGCAGCCATTATCCGAACAGATCGCATCCACCTCTTCCCTCTCCACCTTCCGAACAGCCGTTTGAAATACGCTCGCAGCTCCTAGAAAGGATAAACCAAGCGCTGCAGAAAACAGAACAATGCCAACCGGCAGATGTGAACGAACCATCGCCAGAAATCTTCAAAGACGCCATTGACCTTGCCTGGGAGGCAGTCCACGATCCTTGTCTGAAATCCGCCTATAGAGACGATCCGGCTTCGGCGCCAACATTCGCCCAACTCGAGTGTACGCTCAAACACGTTCGATTATCCTTTTCTCGCTCTACTCCCTTTTACATTCACGAAGACGTCCTTCAAGGGCCGTATGCATTCGAGCCATGCCGTGCAGCGCTCGAGTCAACGCGTGATCTGCTCCTGGCGATTGGCACACCGTCTGCTGAACGCTCGAGTTCAGTGGTCGTTTCGTACGAAATGTTTAAGTTGATGTTGAAGGACCTTGAACTGAGTCACGAGTCTGCTGTTTCGACCCTCACCAAAGATCCAGTATCGGCATACAAGGAGTTCCAGGATCGTCTGGCTACTGGTGGCTCCAATACTCTGTTCCCGGAGCTTAGTGATGTGGTCCAGTTCATCTACTTACACATGAATCGCGAGGCTGTTGCTGAAGCACTTTGTGGGAGCGGCATCTTGACTAAACTGCATGAAGTCGCACTTGGCCGTTTGTCGCAAGTCAAAGGAAAAGGCTTTCCTTACCGCAAGACTGTAGATGCTATCGAGAATGCCGTTGCATTTCTAGATATCTACGCCCGCAGTAGACCAGACAACAAAGCACCACCTCTATACTACAGTCGTCGCTATCAATACTACTCCTACTTCTTGAAAGCACAGACTCCGGACCACATCTTGCTGCCAATCTTTCACGATGTCGGTGCGACGGCACTGCTCCAGATGCGTGGCGTACCAATCAGCTTTGTAGGCGTGCAGGCCGGAACTCAATGGGTTGATGGCTTTTGGCAATCACCGGTGGAGTTCTGGTATCACGACATCAACCATTCCCGGCGAATGTTCCAGTTCTTCAGCGAGCATGCGCAAGCAATAGGCGTCTCCCTGATTGAGTTGGCTGAAATTTCTCACCACTTTGTAATGCATGAGGTTTTGCCGGCAATGGTGATCAAGGAAACTGATTCGAAAGAAGAGAAGAAGCAGAAGCGTATGGCGAAGATGATCTTCTTTGAGATGTTTCACGAAGATGCTCAGGCTGCAATGAAGAGTGTGGCTGAGGGGTCACTGCTGCGAGCTCCTAACACGTTGACTCCCTTCGAGCACATCATTGACAGTGAGACGCGGGTTATGTACACGATGGAGCCTGGCGCTACGATACTGGCCTATGTCTATCGGAAGTTCGCAGGGAACTTCTACGACCGACCCGACGAGCGCCAGGAGTACATTTGCATTGCAGACTTTCGGACGCAGGGGGATGTCGCTTCAGTGGCAAACACTATCGCTACAAAGCTTGGTCTCAATGTACCGTCTAAAACTAATGCGGCCTATGCATATAACGATGAAGGCCTTCCAGATGATTTTCGCAGAGGTGGAAAAGCTCATTGAGAATGGGCTGATGGTGCCACTTAGCACGTTACTGAAGTCGAAAACTTAGTAGGATGTTCTGCTTGTATGTATAGTTGATACCTAGGGGAGACGAAAAAAGCTTCGTTGATGGGATGCGTGGAACACTTGTGCATAGCGGTTTCTCAAAGCGATTAGACAGCATAGTAGATATAAAATGCAAGGTCCTCTACAACGTATTATAGTCATTTGCAGTCCTGTCGTTCATCTAATCAACCCAAGCAGGTCTGTTGGCCACAACTCCTCAAACGCCATGAAACAAACACACAATATAATACAACATGACATAGAACACATCTTCTCATCTTCATCAAACGCCAGAAAGTGCTACTTCGCAGAAGATGCGATATGTACGCCAGGTACCAACACCAGAAAAATAGCAAAAGCTTGGGATCTTAACACAGATGGAGAAAAAGGTAAGTAGGACATCCAACCCTTTCCAATTCTAGAACTCTTATACACAAGGTAAGGCCAAGTGTCTGATCATCTTGGACAGCAACCAAACCAACATCATATCGTAAGCTATATTTCAAGCAAATCATTATCATTGCTGAACTGGATCCCATCCTTGTGGTTCCCTCCCTCTGCCTCCTTGGTTTGGCTGATATGGTTTGTATCCAGGATATGTAGGTTCTTGCGGTGGTGGACTTCTGCTGGCATAACCAGATGGTGCTGTGGCACCTGCGAAGTAGCCATCGTTGCCTCTACCACCTTGAGATGGAGGGCTTGGTCGATTTGATGATCCATAGGACATTTGCTGGGGTGGTGGAGAAGGTCGTGAGTATTGCTGAGGAGGTGGACTCGGTCTCGATCGATATGCTTGCTGATCACCACCGAAATCAAAACCTGAGTTATTCTGCAATGGTGGAGAAGCCAGGCGATTTGGCCCACCTGGCCCTCTTGAAGGTCCACGTGGTGGAGGTCCGCTAGGCTGGAAGTTATCTTGTGGATATCCGGGGCCATCAGAATATTGACGATGTAATGGCTGCTGCGCGTCCGAGGAATACTGTCTCGATGGTTGAGCAGGGAATGGACGGCTGGCATATTGTTCGTCTCTATATTGATCATTCGAGAATTGTCGTTGAGGTGGAGGTCTTCCGTACCCACGGCCTCCTACAGGAGCAGCAGCAAAGCCGTCATTTGGTCCATACGAGTCTTGCGGTGAGGGGGGACCGTAGCCACGACCTTGGCCACTGTAGTCTTGCGGCGAAGTAGGTCCATATCCTGCTGGTCCTCCCATTCCCTGTGGTCCTCTTCTTCCCTGCCCCGGACCTGGAGACCCTCGCATTTGTGATCCAATTTGTGGGCTTCCCATTCTTGGTGGTCCCATGGCTTGTCCTGGAGCTGGCGGTCCTCCATAACTCCTTCCATTATCATTGTATGCTACCTGACTTTGATCATAGTGGTCATCAGAAACACCCATGTACCCGGTTCCTGCAACACCCGGCCCAGGTCTCGCTCCAAATGGGCTGTGCCCTCGACCGTCAATAGGACTTGGACTCATTCCTGCTGAAGCTGCTCCCGCCATGAGAGGGACATGCTGTCCAGTTGTTGGGTCCAATTCCCCTAATTCAACACCATTCTTCTCATCCTCTGCTAAAACATGCTTTTTTGCGGCACTATCCCAGCTCGGCATTGGCGGGAGAGCATCTTCGCTCAATGGTGTCGGCGTAGGATCGACTGCTAATCCATTCCTCCCGACCTCAAATTGTGCGTATTGTGGAGGTCCCGCTTTGGCTGCCACTGGCAAAGCACCACCCATCATCGGCTCTGGAGCCTGATAGCCTTGATTGTATGGTTGCTGTCTCGATCCTCCAAACGGTCCTGGCTCATCTTGATGCTTCATCGGCTTATTCCTCTTTCCTTCACAGCTGTCTCCACAACAATCACAGCACTTCAGGAACGAGAAGCAGCTGCAGCAGCAAGAATATCCACAGCAACAACATCGAGCTATGCAGGTGATGATCGAGAGGACGATCAGGGAAACGACAACGATTGCAGCAATGACAGGCCATCTAAGAGAGGTCAGCGATCTACTGGAAGCTGGAGTGAGGAGACGAACTTGCAGTATGACTTTGCCATACAGTTATCCCAACTCGAGAACGTATTCTTGAAACTATTCACATCGCCAGTAACCGTATCCTTTCTAACAAGGCTGTTCAATATTATGTCGCCGACTCCCCTCCGCAAACTCCTATGCATTGCTGTTGTGATGTGCGGCATCTTGTCGTTGAATCTAGGAAGTGTGTTGGTCGGCGGAGGGAATGATTTGGAGGTTCAGGAGCAGTGATTGTTTCGACGAGTGCGTCCCAAATGCTCTTTCGCTACTGCAGATCCTCCCTACTCCATCGCAAATGTCACTGCTCTGAGTCCAATTTCCCTTCTCTTGGCTTCCGCAGATCGTTGTTCGTCCCTTCTTAGATCGCGTAACAATAAAACGAGAGATGTCACTTGGTCCAAAGCTCCTAATCCGAAATGCAAAATGGTCTGAAGTTTGTTGGGGCTTGGGGACGCAGAGCCTGATGTTGGTCTTTCTGACCTTGCCTGCGCCAGGTAAAAAGCTGGGCGTAGCAGCGCTGAAACGAGGCGATCGGGCTGTGCAATCTCACGAGAATCGCGGTCGAATCGAAACAGCCTCAAAATAGCCTTCTTATGCTTAATTGAATCCGATCAAAGTGAATCAGAATGCGAAGGTTCGGCGGCGTCGTACGGATAATATCGTATTCTTCAATCTGTGCAAGGAGTGACGGTAGTTAGAGCAACAGGGAAAGAAAAATGAAAGATGTTCTTGCGCTGGGAGTGATGGCTCTGGTCAGTGGCACCAACACCAACCCCTGACATTAGTGCACCACTCTAGCCTAGCGCCATCTCGGTGCGAGCCTTGGCGAAGTAACGAGTTTGTGGCATGGCGTATTCGAGAGGTCAGCTGATGTAGACTGGTGTGGCGCGAGCTGGGCTTGAGATGTGGCGCAGGGAGTGAAGTGGCTTCTTGGATGGGTGGATCTGGTGGATCATGTACAGTACTGCTGACTATGCAGTCAGGTGAGAGTAGGGTGGCAAGACGCGCGTCTAAGGTCTTGAGGTTGTCGCCATTGTGAAGATACGAGCTTGTCGGACTGAGGAAGACTTTGATGAAGAGGGCTGTAGAATGTACGAGTACGAGGGCCCAAATTGTTATGGCTTTGATGGGCACTATGAGTGAGGAGGATTGTGTTGTAATACATCGAGATGTTTTGATTAATAAGCTTCGAGTCTTCTACTTCAATCGTAGGCTCTAGCTTTTTTGAGATTGAAGGATCGTACCATTCATAAACCTCCCCATTCATATTCTTTTCCGTGCCAGTGCATAGAATAGCCAGCGGTAGGCAAACAGCATCCCACCAACTCCAAGAACTATTGGTATCGTTACAGCATATCAACCGTCCACATCTCAGCATCCCAGCCCAACCCCTAAGCACCTTCATCCACGTTGTCTCGTCCTTATCACAAGCCTATCTTCCTCTTCATCTAATAATGCCATCGCCCTTCTTCGGTGGCGGACCCTGTGGTGCCTCGTAGACCGGATCCCCACCTCGTTGCGGCATATAGCTCGACTGCGGTTGCTGCAATTCGAATTCTTGGTTGTTTTCAGTCTGCACGTATCCATTATGGTGACCATAATATCCTTCATTGCTGTTGAAAGTTGTGCCTGTAGCTTGGGTTCCAACATACGGTGGCGGAGGAGCGTGCTGTGCGTTGTAATAGGCCTGGTTGTGTCCTTCCGGAGGCTTGCCGTAGGGGATCCATCCTGTGCCGTACATAGGAGGAGCGCCGCGCGCGCGTCTGCGTCGATTGTTGTAGCATCTAGCAGACGTTAGAAAGGCTAGTTGATTAAGAATCGGTATACATACGAGAAGAGTAAAGCGAGGAGGAGGATGGCCACGACGATTACGACGAGCGCGACCCATCTTCCCCAACTATTCCAGCTTGAGTAGCAGCCGAAGGCATCGCAGCTATTCATCATTGTGTTAGTTGTTGATGCCTTGAGAATTCTAGTGTTGGAATGTTGATGGCGAAGAGGGAGTAGCAAGATACAGTCGATGGAGTACTTACTACTCATTGTTATTATCGTTGTTGTTCTGCCTCTTGGCTAGGAAGGCTTGCAAGTCAGATGGTGCCATTGCGGGTTTTCTGGGCCGTCTCCAGGTATTTCGTGGTTTTAAGTATGGGGTGATGAGTTTCGGAGGCAAATATCCTCGGTTTGCGGTCAATGCAGTCAAAGTGCAGGGACGACGCACAACTGCAGGAATGTTGATATCAATCTAGGATGCGAAATCCGTTGTGTTGGAAAGGCAGTCGAAGTCTTGAAAAGAAAGCTGGACTTGGAGGAGGTTGGCGTATGAGGGAGGGCGGGGCTGTGCACGGAAGCCCGCTTTCCTTTTATCGCCAGATCTTCTTTATCGCCCTGATGGCGTGTGTGCCGAACACCTGCAAAATGGTCTGGAATCTTGAGCCTCGAGGATTGCGTGGCCTATATACCTTTGTCACGAAGTAGGTCGCTAGTCTAGTTCCTTCTACAGTATTGCGATCCGTGATTCTAGGTGAGGCATTTAGAATATCGTCATTCATGCAATCCACAGAGAATAACAGGTAAGTTGTTGATTCACGATATCAATGGAGCGGGCTTCTCCCTCGCACTGATACATAAGCCTCTCGTGTCCGGTGCACACCTCATCACACCTTCGTTCTCCTTATTCTCATGGTCTGTCAATAGTTTGCCTTTCCCTGCCCACCAACGAAAGCCGGGGAATACGGTTTCTTGCTGGTGCTGCGCTGTCTCTGTATTTCACATCACATCCCTGTGCCCCTCGTCATCAAATGATCGTCCAGTTCTCTCGTCCCCAAATCCGATTCGTCTATCTCTCCAATCACCATTCCTCTACGATACAAGGCAAGGGTTGCCCATGCGTCAATTGCCAGCGCATCGATGTGGTTTGTGCGTAGCCTGAGTTTGCATGTAAAACTGTTGTTCTGTTCGTTGCCACAAGAGTTCTCTTCTTCATCTTTTTCTCTCTTCAATGGTGCTGCCGGGGACTTGTCTGAATTACTTGCTTGAATATCCTCCGGGACGGATTTTGAGCTTGTCTCCGGGTTGAGATCTTGCCTCGATACCCCCTTTCATAGCCCCGGTTCATCCTGGCCGGATTTGGAACACTCAGAGTCAGGGCGTACCACGACGCCCGACTCCTTCTTTTTGACTCATTCTCTTCTTATATCACATCGAAGAACGAGAAGAACATTTATTGTCAATCAAATCGCTTTCTGGCGCGGGGTATGAAGATGCTAATTACAATACCCTAACAACCCAACACCCGGCGATGCCTTCAAGAAAGCCTCCGCCAAAGAAACCAAATCCCGTCCTGACCACGCTCGAATGCCACGAAGGAAATAGAAAAGCAAAGAAATCTAGCAGCGAGAATATGCTGCTGATGCTATTGAAGTGAACGCTGGTCGTCAAAGTCGTCTCATCGTTGCAGACGTGGCGCGTTAAGAAGAGGAACGTATGGACTGAGAGGTAAGGAAACCTTTTCATGTGTTGCATTGTTGCCGCCGTATAATCTCAAAGTATGAGCCGAAAAGAGGACAGATGAAGCTGTGAGCTATGGAGATGTAGGTGGTCCTCGCAGACCGGAGACAAGGTTTTATCTTTCCGTCATTTCGTATCGTCGTTATGTGGTCCTCTGGCCATCCAGAGAGAGAAGGGAACATTTTCAGAGATATCCGAGGAAGTCCTGTGGGTAGTCTACTTGTTGGCACGAGCGACGAGCCATTGTAGCACAGCATCAAGGTTGGTCTCCTCTTTCGCACTTATGCCATAGCAGCTCACTTCACGATGCGAGATACTCTTCAAATCCAGGGCATCGATCAGTTCGTCGACCGACAATTTCTCGTCGAGATCCGACTTGTTCCCGAGCACCAGCAGAGGGATGCCGTCCAAGACCGGCTTCTCAAGAAGCATATGGAGCTCGTCCCTCGCAAGCGGCAAGGCCTCCGTGTCTGCAGAGTCGACAATGAACACAATAGCGTTCACGCCTCGGCAATACCGCTCCCACATGGACCGAAATCGAGGTTGTCCGCCAAGATCCCAGCATTTCAGCGTCACATGCCCCTTTTGTACACGCTTCATATTGAAACCAACTGTTGGAATCGAACTGTGACGGGAAAATAGAAGTCAGCCTAAATCATACGCCGCTCGAGCGAGGTGGGTGGGAGAGATTTTAGGGGATCGCTGAAGCAGAGGGGAACGATCGCACGGTTATGGGACATACTCGAGGGTGAATTCTCCGCCCTGATCACCATCCGCGCAGTCAGTGCCCGCACGATAACGAGGTGGGGGACGAGGATAGCTTACCGCCAGAACTCTCAACAACGAGGTCTTGCCAGCATTCTGCAGGCCGATCATCGTGATATCCATCTCGGTGGCCCTATATCGTGCAGTTTCGGTCAGCAGCATACCTATGGGAGAATGCGAAAATGCATGGAGTCTGCTTGTTGCAGAGATGGCACAACATGCTCCCGGATTGACACCGCAGCGAGAACTGACCAGAATAACCTCAGCAGCCAATCATACACGCGCTTGAATAATCCCGCCATGGTCGTTAGATCGCAATCGTGCCCGGATGTCGAGTTGGAAGATGCTCTGTTCTTGCAGCGGTGGGCGGTTGCCTGGAAGTCGCGCAAGGCTGTGTGGACGTGGGCTGGATGCAGAAGCAGGTGCAGGTTGAAGCCGTAGATGCGGCAGATCGCAGAGGCTAGATAGTTGCAATGCAAATCGTGGTATGACGGCGGTGCTCCGTGAATGAGGCAATTGTGAGAGCTGTGTTTTTTCGCAATGTGACGGTGACGGTGTAGCGATCGGATGTAGCGCTTGTGACGAGATTCGGATTCGGATCCAGATCCCCAGAAGCAGGCAAAGAAGCACGAACCGCACCGCAGTGCAAAAATGACCAGCCGAGCTCCCCTCTCTCGGCACAGCACGAAACAGCGCGGAACAGCTCAGAACAGCACAGCACAGCACCGAGCACTGATCAGTGATGCAGAGGCTCTGTGGGAGGCAGCAGCAGCAGCAGCAGCAGAGATCTGCGGAGTCGGGAGTTAAATGGTCGAGCTTAACGTCTTAATGTAAATGGGCGAAAACGAGGAGCAGGAGCTGGAGGCGGGGGGGTCAGCATGGAGCTGCAGGAGAAAGAAGGCGGGCCCTGCGGTTGTGGTGGTGATGTTTTGCTTGTGGTGCTGCAGCTGCCTTTGCCTTGGGAGGATGTGTGGATGGGGAGGTGCGGGCAGCTGGTTCTGGCTCGGGAGGGCCAGGGATGGGGGACGTTGCTTGGGTGGAGCTGGGTGGTGCTGGGTGCTGGATGGGGGGTTCTGCGAGGCCCGCGCGGTCTGGTAGGCTCTGGTGGGCTCTGGTGGGCTCTGGTGGGCTCTGGTAGGCGGCGCGATCCAGTGGACCGCTGCTGGTGCAGGCTGGAGAAATATCGAGCGCGAGCGTGGGCGTGAGTGGTCCGGCGGGGCCAGTCAGGACCCGTCGTCAATGGGAGCGATGCGATGGGCTGCTCAGCGAGCAGCAGCAGGCCAGTGAGAAGACCAGGAGCCGGAGCATGAAACGGCGTTGGGCGAGTCGGCGCTGGTCCTCTGCTCTCGACCTATGCCATCCTATGCCCTCCTATGCCATCCGATGCTGGTTTGCCTTGACATTGCTGCCCGATAAGGCCATCCCGCCCCGCCGCCTGCCCTTTATCGTAAGCGAGAAAAAAAGTTCCAGCATTTTGCATTTGAGGCTGCAAACCAACACCATTCAAACCCATCACGAGTCGCACTTGATGCAAGCTGGATTGAGAATCACAACTCGTAAGCTGAACGATCCCGATGGCGTCACACAGCTGCAGCGCTTATGGCGTCGGACCATATTTGTTTCCTTGCTAATGTTTGACCTCCAGCATCAACATGCCTCCCACGGCATCCTCACCCACAAGCACGACTTGGACCCATGAATTCGACACCATCCGGCGCGAGAACCTCTTTCGAAACCCCCCCAAAGACCATACCGCATATCCAGCCCTGACGGCGGCAATTGCCCCTCATGTCGAGTCGTTCAATGCCTTGTTCGGCAAGGATGGGTTGATTGCCCAAGGCCTGCAGGACATTGGCACAAAAACATACCTCGATGGCGACGACCGAGCGGGGCCTGCGGGCAAGAACCAGATGACCATCAAGATCAAGGAGGTGTTTGTCGAAAAATCAATGCTTCCTCCTACGAACAAGTTTTCGACCAGGAATCGAGAAATTCTGCCTGCAGAATGCAGAGAACGCCATGTCACATACCGTGGGAAGATGAGTGCGAGATTTGAATACAGGATAAACAATGGCGACCCCAAGGAGTTTGTGCGAGATCTTGGACAGCTGCCGTTGATGCTGATGGTACGTAAAATCTACGAATCAAGGAGCTCCGCAGCTAATAAACCTTAGTCAAATCGATGCCACCTCGAGAACAACCCACCCGCTCAATTGGTGCAACGGAAGGAGGAAGCTGAGGAATTGGGCGGATACTTTGTGGTCAATGGAATTGAGAAACTGATCCGACTCCTGGTCGTCAACAGAAGAAACTTTCCAATGGCAATCGAGCGTCCATCATTCGAAGGAAGAGGACCCGCATACTCGAAATATGGTATGCTCATGCGATCCGTACGACCTGACCAGACCTCACAAACAAATGTCCTTCACTATCTCAAGGATGGCAATGTGACGTTCCGATTTTCATGGCGAAAGAACGAATTCTTGGTGCCAATCATGATGGTCATGAAAGCTTTGGTGGAGACGAACGACCGTGAAATCTTTGAAGGACTTGTTGGATTTCCTGGTTCCGAGGGAGCGAATAACACTTTCTTGACGGATCGAGTCGAGTTACTGCTGCGGACATACAAGGCGTACGGACTATACACGAAGAGCAAGACTCGAGCATACTTGGGAGAGAAATTCCGCATTGTCCTTGGCGTACCAGATACCATGTCGAATTACGATTGTGGGACAGAATTTTTGCGCAAGATTGTTTTGGTCCATCTCGGAAACGTCAATGTTACCGAGGCACAGGACAATGATAAATTCAAGATGCTCTTGTTCATGACGAGGAAGCTGTATGCCTTGGTTGCGGGAGATTGCGCTGTCGACAACCCTGATGCTGTTCAAAATCAAGAAATTTTATTGGGTCCGTTCTTATACGGCATGATCATCAAGGAGCGTCTTGAGGATTGGCTCTCGGTGCAGTTGCGATTGGCAATCCGAGATTATCTAAGGAGAAGCCCTGAACACAACTTTGCAAGCCCCGAGTTTCTGAAGGAGTTCCCAGTGAAACTCTGCGGACGTACGAACGAGAATGTTGGGGGTGCTTTGGAGTATTTCATGTCGACCGGCAACCTAGTCAGTCCAACTGGGCTTGATTTGCAACAAACTTCAGGTTTCACTGTCGTAGCAGAGAAGATCAATTTTTTGCGATTCATCAGTCATTTCCGTATGGTGCACAGGGGTAGTTTCTTCGCTCAGCTGAAAACAACCACGGTTCGAAAGTTGCTTCCAGAAAGCTGGGGGTTCTTGTGCCCTGTCCACACTCCGGATGGAAGTCCCTGTGGCTTGCTGAATCATCTGGCTCACAAGTGCAAGATTATGACACATGCGGTGGACGCCTCAGCGATTCCCAAGTTGGTGGTAGATCTTGGTGTCGTCAGCTCCGGTTCCTCCTCAACAAACGAAAGCGTGGTTGTTCAACTGGATGGCAAGATTCTGGGTTGGTGCACACCGAAGCAGTCACTCGCCATTGCAGATACTTTGCGGTACTGGAAAGTTGACGGAACTCACAATGTCCCGAAAGAGCTTGAAATCTGCTACGTACCAAACTCTCATGGTGGACAATATCCTGGAATCTATATGTCTGCGACCCCAGCGAGAATGGTTCGACCAGTCAAATATCTTCCGCTCGACAAGGAGGATTTCGTGGGGCCTCAAGAGCAACCGTTCATGTCCATCGCCGTCACCGAGCCAGAGATCATATCTGGTGAATCAACACATGTCGAATTCGATCCCACCAACATTCTCTCTATTCTCGCCAACATGACTCCCTTCTCCGATTTCAACCAGTCTCCAAGAAACATGTACCAGTGTCAGATGGGGAAACAATCTATGGGAACTCCTGGTACAGCAATCCGATACAGAACCGATAACAAGACCTACCGACTCCAGACTGGACAGACACCAATCGTACGAGCACCGCTGCACAATGAGTACGGTTTTGACAACTTCCCAAATGGTATGAATGCAGTGGTTGCCGTCATTTCCTATACTGGCTACGACATGGACGACGCTATGATAATCAACAAGTCATCCCACGAACGTGGCTTCGGTCATGGCACAATTTACAAAGTCAAGAAGGTTGATCTCGAAGAAGGCGGCACCAAATCTCGTTCATCGAGGAATATCAAGAAGCTCTTTGGATTCGCCCCGGGATCTGAAATCAAGGCTGATATCAAAACACAGATTGATGAGGATGGTCTACCCCACGTTGGCAGACTGTTGCAAGAAGGCGACAAGATATGTGCGTGGCATACAGTCACTCAAGATTCTCATGGCAATCTTGTGAATCGAGATGGCATCACGCATTTTGAGAAGTACAAGGATAGCGAGATGGCCTTCGTCGAAGAAGTTCGGTTGATCGGCAATGAAAATGGAGTCGAGCCGGCTCAGGCTATCTCAGTCAAGTTTCGCATACCACGATCTCCAGTGATCGGTGACAAGTTCTCATCTCGACACGGGCAAAAGGGTGTCTGCTCGCAGAAATGGCCAAGCATCGACATGCCTTTCACAGAGTCTGGAATGCAGCCTGATACCATTATCAATCCTCACGCTTTCCCATCTCGTATGACTATTGGTATGTTCGTGGAGTCGCTGGCAGGAAAGGCCGGAGCTCTTCATGGACTTGCACAAGACAGCACGCCATTCAAATTCGACGAGCAACACACGGCAGGCGACTACTTCGGTCATCAACTGATGAGGGCCGGATATAATTACTATGGAAACGAGCCGATGTACTCTGGCATCACCGGCGAGGAGCTTCACGCAGATATCTACATCGGTCTCGTCTACTACCAACGTCTGCGTCACATGGTGAACGACAAGTATCAAGTCAGAACCACGGGGCCTGTGACCCAGCTGACAGGCCAGCCAATCAAGGGAAGAAAGAAGGGTGGTGGTATTCGTGTTGGAGAGATGGAGCGTGATTCCCTTCTGGCTTATGGTACAGCCTTCCTTTTGCAGGATCGATTGCTTAATTGCTCCGACTACACCAGATCCTGGATCTGCAAAGAGTGTGGTACATTCCTGTCAACACAGCCCACGGTCTCGGCGTTTGCATCGAGGAAGAAAGGAACTGGAGTGGTGAGATGTAGGAAATGTGCTCACAGAGCCGAGGAGTGGTCAGGGAAAGGGGAGATATGGGAAGATGGAGAAGGTCAGAGATGGGTTGGTGGGGAAGACACGACGATTGTTGCTGTGCCAGGTGTCCTCAAATACCTGGACGTTGAACTTGCTGCTATGGGCATCAAGTTGAAGTATAATGTCGGACCGTAATGATCATAAGAGCATCGAATGGCGTTTTGGATATAACTTTCCTGTAGCATTTACATGGAGCTGGTGGGGCTTTGCTTGGAAAGCTACCAAAAGTCTGGGCCGAAGATAGATTTAGTGAAATGGGATGAACGCTTTATCGATTCGAGTTGTACTCTATTCCCGAGACGTTCGTGTCCTCAAAACGGGCCCTCGAGTCAGCAAGCTCCCCTGCAGACGCATCGAGGCGCTATCGGCTACCTGCCTGCAACTGTTGTCGCACACGCTCCCCTCTTCCTTTCGCGCAAACAGATTCATATCGTATCTTCGCGAATGTAGCATTCCAGCTACCAATCACTGCAGCCTCAGGATTACTTGCGCTAGTGTAGAGAGGAATTTGCAGGTAGACCCTGTTCACATTGCGGGTCTTCTTCCAGTGAGGATTCGAGATATTCGAACAATAGTATGGTACCTGGGATGGAGCCGTGTTATCGCATATTATTTGCTGTGTTCACAAATATTTTTCGCAGGTTCATGGGAAAGTTGCACCGGTGGTACTTGCCTCTTACGCAAGCATTGCAGTCGTACAAGGTTATCGATCAAGACCGAGTCTGTTTGCTGCAAGCTCGCTCTCCTACTTTTTCAATCTTCTGAATGATGTGATGTCAAGAGCGACAGTGCTCTGGGTCACCGAACTTTCCTTTCTCGTCCTTGTTTCGATTTATGCTCTCCTTCTTTCTTAATATATCACCGCTACCTCACTGTTCCTACACGTGTAAGGAATAGCAAACGGAACTTGGCAACGAGCTTTCGAGTCACCACAAGCAGTCTGCATGACGCACTGGCACACATTCGTTCTCCAATACCTTCGGACGAAACACTCGCTCCATCATAGTCCCTTAAATTCTTTCAGCATGCGGCATTTCTTTCGAGAAATGTGCTTTTTTGTCGCTCTTTGCGATTCATTCCGATCAACTTCGGCGCCGCCAGCAACACCGGAATTCGAACAAGCCTATCCCTCTTACGACTATGGGGTCGATAGAAGCTCGGTCGTGAAGCGGCAGACATCCAATTCATACGCCACCACTGGCATCCAAACAGGAAGTGGACCAAATGGCTCCACGCCATTGCGACTCGAAATTCGAGATCTAGAGAAAGACTCTGCGACATGGACCTTGTATATACTTGGGCTTGATATGCTACAATACGTGCCACAGACAGAGATGCTTTCTTGGTATCAAATAGCTGGTATGATGGATGAATTAGGAGTGACATGCGGTGATTGACGTTCAACAGGAATTCATGGTCGTCCATTCGTTACCTTTGACAATGCCGCGCCCATACCTGGCAATGAACAGAACGGATACTGTTCGCATGTTTCGATTCTGTTTCCAACATGGCACCGGCCGTACCTTGCACTCTACGAGGTATTTCTCCCATCCTCTCCAAGAGATTAGATGGTAAACTTCAACTAGCAAGTACTCTATGGGATAATTCAGCAGATTGCTCAACAATATCCGGCTGGACCAACTCGCGACCAGTATGTCGCTGCCGCAGTAAATTTTCGAGTGCCGTATTGGGACTGGGCCGCTGTTCCTCCATCTGGAGAAAGCGTTCTGCCAGCGAGTGTGGGTGGATCACCATATGTCGTCGTTGCTGGCCCTGCAGGTAGTCAAACCATTGCAAACCCTCTTTGGAGTTACCAATTTAAACCACTGGACCCCAGCCAGTTGCCTGATCCTCCGGTCTGTACATTTCCTTACTACTGCGTGATTTTCTAACAGATTTTTCAGTTTAATAAGTACCCACAAACTCTTAGATATCCCACGGCACAAAATGCAAGAGCTACCTCGCAAAACAACCTCGTTGCGCAGCAACTTGACAACAATGCTCCAATCTTTCGTAGCCGACTCTATAACCTCTTCACAAACTACCACGACTACACTACTTTCAGCAACGAGGCCTGGATCCCAGACAATGATCCAAGCAGCTATGACTCTATCGAAAGTGTTCACGATCAGATTCATGGCCTGGTCGGGACTGGTGGCCACATGGCTTACATCGATTACTCCGCATTCGATCCCATTTTCTGGCTGCATCATGCTATGATCGATCGATGCTTTGCTATGTGGCAGATCATAAACCCAGACAGCTTCGTTGTCCCGGAACCAGCAATGTACGACACATACACAGGATCTCAAGGCCAGATACAGGATATAAACACTCCGTTGGATCCGTTTCATACGGATACCTCCGGGGACTTCTGGACGTCAGATTCTGTTCGAAACACACAGACATTCGGGTATGCATATCCAGAAACCGTCGAGAGTGATGGCTCCGATGTTATGACTCGGCTTATTGTTGCCATCAATACTCTCTACGGTCCAGCAGCAAATACCCCAGCCAGACTGAAAACCCGCAGCTTGTCGAGGAGACAATCGCAGGATCTCGACTCATTAAGCCTAAGTACGGAATGGATTGCCAATATTCGTGTCCAAAAGTATGCTCTAAATGCTCCATTCTTCATCCACATCTTTCTTGGACCCTTCAACCCCGATCCTTTCTCCTGGTCCTTTGAGCCCAATCTTGCTGGTACACAGGCAATCTTTGTCAAAGCTGCATCGTCGATGCCGGCATCTTGCAACTGCGATCTTGACCAAATGGTGGCCGCCACCATCCCACTCACCGATTCTTTGAAAAGGAATATCGCCTCTGGAGCCTTGAAAAGTTTGAATGTCAGCGATGTTACTCCATTTCTGGCTGATAACTTGAGCTACCGACTTAGCCTGAGCAATGATACAGCGGTGAGAAATGAGGATGTTCCGAGTCTGAAAGTCTCCATAGTCAGTGTGGATGTTGAAACACCCCAGAGCGATTCATTACTTCCTGTGTGGAAGGAGGTGTATGGGCATATGGATCTGAGTATGGGTGCTGCTTGAGCCTGGAAGTGTTTTGACCATGCGGGATAACTTTACGTACTGGTCACCCCGAACCCGCGATTGGCGCGAGTCCGCTTAGACGGCGTTGAAAGGAGGAACTTCCCACATTCCGTATACTATTGATTTCCTTCGGGTGCTTAATCGCGTAGCTTTCGACCTTGCTTGTATTCCTAAGGTCATACGGTGATCTATCTTGCTGCTTCTTGTTCTGAAAGTCCTGGGGCTTGTATTGTAGGGCAGGTGGTACAGTTCTTCGTTTCTCGAGAATTCGGTTCACTTTGATATTGCGGCGTAATCACGGAAATCAGGGATCTCGGTCTTCTCATTAGAAGTGAGAGAATGGCTAATACAAACTATTTATATTAGGCTGAGGTGTAAACCTGTTGAATATTATAGGGACGCAAGAAGAAGAATATATCAAAAATTGCAATAAAGTGGATTTGAAAACAGAACTGGTCTAAGCTTCTAATCGTGTAGTCAAAATGAAAAACGTTGCTCATTCGCTCTCCATTCGCAGATAAGGAGCGAAATTAACTTTATAGTGTCGGATATTCAATTCGGCCGGTGATGGCGGTAACTGGTCGAAAGCAGGATTTTGGTAAAAAGAACTCCCGTCTTGTGCTTATGGTACTAATTCTCTACCTGATCATCTCTACAGCTGAACAATACAGATACAATATCGAAAAGCGCATGAAAGCACTAGCAGAACCCAACACATCTAAGAACATTCTTCTCGAAGACTTCTTCAACACCACTTTAGGTTGGAGGATAGTCACGTGAAACTTGATGCCAAGCACGTGAGGTGAAGATATACAAATACCTAGCTTTCAAATGGAAAGAAAGAGGCATTTAGAAGCTTGGTATCGACTGCCCTCGGTAAGATATTGAACTGTGGGGAAAACGATACAACCGTTTCTACGTTATCAATGCTCCCTTCCCCACGACACCTCGTGAGCACTTGATCACGGCTTCGACGCATTCGCACAGCTCAACTCTAGATCGGGAATTAGGCTCGAGTGAGCCTCACACCTCCCTCCAACACTTGCCGATATCGCTCAAAATACGGGAGATGCCAAGGTACAAACATAGGAGGGGACTCATCTATCACATGGTAGAAGACTCAGCTTTCACATGGTGTCGATGGTGTTGTCGAATCTAAATCAGGCTCGGCCCACAGGGATCACAAGGATCAAGTCCCCGAGCTGCAGCCTGACGTCGGCCCAACCTCGTCGAGCTGCAGCGCACCCCCAAGAAAGCCTGAAATCTTTGCTTTGCCGAACATCCAGCGTAGTTTCGCACCTCTACTAACCCGCGTTCATTCCCTTGTCCCACTGCTCGATCTGCTCTCCAAGATACGAATGCGTACGCCCCTGCGAACCCCGGAAGAGGCTCGGACATGGAAGTTGACGGCACTCTTCACTCGCCAAGTTGCCACGGCCGAAGACGAGGCTCTCACACTCACATGGCGTAAGTTTGGGTCAGCTGGCTCCCGAGCGCGAGAAGTGGCCTCGCCGGCGCTATCTAGGCATCCAATTCTCCATCGCACTATGCCTCCCTCAAATTACCCATTCACGTCGGTGAGGATAATTGAGGCTCTGCTCAGCCCCGAATTGCTCTGAGGAGGGAGGGGTATTCGTAGTCAGTGACACCCTGGCATATACATTGCCGGGGTGGGCGGTCCTGGAGGGTGGGTTTCGTATGGTATTTGTTGAGATGGTCATGGGCCAGTTCGATACGAGTGGTCTTGGCTGGCACGGAGGGATGCCGTTTATGTCATGGCAAAGAAGTGAACCTCGTCTGACTGATCGAGTGAGTCGCCATAAATATGCCTCGTTCCTCCCATGGTTTTGCTTGAGTCACCATCGAAGTTGATCAGTGTCCTCTTCTATATCTACCTACAAGAACGGCTTCTTCGGATGTCTCGATACCCAAACTACGATTACTCCTCCGTCACAGAAAAAAACCACGAAGTCACGATGTGTCTGTTCTCCACCCCTTCCAAGCACCCCAAACATAGATATGTTGAGGAAGTTTACGTTGCTCCTCGACCGGTCTCACGAAACTCTCATCGCCACCATCATGGCCACGGCCACAACAACGGCAGATCATCCTACACGTCTGTCACACGAGTCGCGACTACCACTCCACGAATGAGTCAAAGCAGCTATCGCCGATCCGTGCCAGTGGTCGTGGAACAACGCCGGTCCACTCGATCGTATCGATGAGGTGTCAACAACGAAGTCTCTGACGACGACGAAGATCATTGATGGCTGTATCAATATGAGTGGATGACTCTATGACTGAATGTTGCGGGAGTTGAGGATCGGAGTACGGATGGGAAGAATGTTTTGAGAACTTCCTTACTTGCTTTATATTTCTACATTTATTGTATTCGATATCATGTTGGTTGGGAGAGCGATTGATGCAGGTGGTCACGAACTGTACTGTCTTCATAGCTTTCGCGAATCAATGTATTCAGTACTCGGAAGAGTCAGAAGCCCACTTCATCGCTATGGTACTATCATTGACTCGCTTCGTTGTTGTCTGCATAGTGTAAGAATCGTGGAACACTAACTTAATTACATCACATGTCCAGCAGCTTCAGGGACTTTGATTAGAGGAGAACGATCATCAAAGCGAATACCTTAGGGCATTCTGCGATGGTCGAGCTGGCAACTTATATTGCATTGAGGTCGCCAGACCGTCTCAATCAAAGACTCCAATGTTTCTGTCAGGAACACTCTGCCCAGGTAGTGGGGGAGGACATGCGCACGTGACTAAGCTCAAATTGCCCAAGCTACCTGCACGTGCACATGCAAGTATGTAATCGCGGCGTGTGTGTGAAACAGCATCGGCAGAAAAGCTTCGAAGCTTTGAAACTAACTTCTTGTTAAAAATCTCGGCATCTCTACCGAAGTATAAGAAATGAGAATTGCAGATAGTTGGGATGAAAGATCGACAACTGGAGCCGGTGGGCCCTGAATTCTGTCGAGACGACGTCATCCTGCCTTCATCCCGCATGACCCGCCAAAAGAGCTCCAGGGAGCTTCCAAACATTCCATTCACTCCAACTTCAAACACAAAACAAATCAAAGCAAGTCCCTTAAATTATCCGCGAATCCCAGATCTTATTGTTTCAAATCCTTGTCTTTGAATACCCGACCGCTATCCGCCAACCCCGCATCTGTTTATGAGGTTCGTCCCTGTCTCTTCTGACTGACATGCGATTCTCGGATCACTACGACGTTACTGTTGGACTTGCAGATGGATGCGACAACAGACAACGAAAATGAAAAAGGAAGGCGCTGACGGTGCCTCTAGAAACTTCCCAAATTGATCGCAACAGGCCAGCAGAAAAAAACATCATGTAAGTCAACACTTCAAATCAGTGTCAACATGCCCTTCAACATGCACCGCAACAACTCAAGCAAGTCAGAGAACACGGCTCTCAAGCATCTGTCAGACTGCTCTCTACTTCTCCGCACACCCAAGTAGCCTGTTACTGACGAAGCATCTCCTGCAGGAATCGAGCTCTCTCCATCCGTTCGAACAAGAACAACTCTAGCTCCTCCGCCGCTCCCCGCCATGGCTTCAGCCTTAACTCTCTGCGCGGCACGATCCAACCTGAACTGAGCAAGAAACTCTACAAGTTGATCAAGTCCGAGAACCACCTCATCCAAAGCTATGAAGCTGCAGGCAAAGAACGTCTCTCAATCGCAACCCAGCTGTCCGAGTGGGGTGAAGCCACGAACGACGATTCCATAAGCGATATCTCCGACAAGATTGGTGTACTCCTTTCCGAGTTGGGCGAGCAGGAAGATGTGTATGCGCACAATATTGATGATAGCAGAGCTATTTTGAAGGCTATCAGAAACACGGAAAAGAGCGTGCAACCAAGCAGAGACAACAAAGCGAAGATCGCAGACGAGATTGCGAAGTTGAAGGCAAAGGAGCCACAGAGCGCCAAGCTAGTCACGCTGGAGCAGGAGCTTGTTCGAGCTGAGGCTGAGAACTTGGTTGCGGAGGCACAGTTGACCAATGTGGTATGTTCTGTGTAGATGCGTTTGCCCACCAATACTGATCATGCCACAGACAAGACAAAAGATCAAGGAAGCATATGATACTGAGTTTGCCGCCACCATTGAACGTGCTGAGAAGCAGATTATTCTCGCGCGTCATGGTCGTCGACTTTTGAACCTCATTGACGACTCCCCAGTTGTTCCTGGAGATACGCGAGCTCCTTATGAGTATACCAACCAAGCCCGCCAAATCCTCAATGATGCAGAAGATGATCTCCGTGATTGGCAACCAGAACTTGAGCATGTCTCATCCAGCGCTGCACTCGAGAACAACTTGATGCCATCTTCGGCCAGCCAACATCAGCGAGCAACAGAAGGCTCCGCCGTTGGGGGTTCTGTCGTTGGCGATGAAACCATGATTGACCAACATCACGTCGCTGGTGGGCGTGCAGAGCCTGCTGTTGATGGTAGTAGGATTAGCAGCGGAACCTCTGTTACCACCGGACCAGTTGCACGCACATATGCTCCAAGTGAGACCGGCACAGCGGGCGCTTCACAGGTTGTTTGAAACGTAAGATGATATGATTATGTTTATGGATGGAGTTCGCTTGTAAGATTAGGATGATTCCGAAGGTGTCTTCTATTTTTATAGCGTGGAGCTCAATTTCGGTGCTTGGGATCGTGGGCTTCTCCATCTGGCTTTTTACAACCAGGCAAATGTAACAATGGTTGCCTTTCTAGTTGTTGATTCATGCATACTTTTCTCATTCTCGCGGCTTACTCTAGATTGTGATTTCTGTCTCCATTCTGACGTCGTCCTCAAATCCTCTCTTTGGCACACTCTCCGGTAGGACTAGCAATATCATCTAAGGAAAGTGGTACTTCGCACGTCGCACATGGCGCTAGCAGTACATACTTCGTAAAGTGGTGATATTAAAGTTCGAAATGATGCATAATGATCCGAGTAGGTGCTCATTGCTGGACTCCACTTTAAAGTCGATAATTTCTCTTCATTCTGTTTATGATTGCTTAGACAAGGACATTATCTCAGGTCAAAATAGTCCTATCGCCGTGTCTCAACAAAGTTGCCAATTGTCCGATATATTGTAGGACACCTTTTCAATAGACGGAGTTGAGATATGTTTCACGAAAAGTAAATCTTGCCGGCTCGCATAGTTCCGAGTTACCCACGAAGGGAGGTACAACCTGAAATGGTCACGTGGAGAATCGCTCGACCGATAGCTTACAGAGGACACAAGCATTGATTTCGCATCTCTCTCCCCCTCGGTCCAATTCTAGTCATACTTGTCAGACGCCAGTTTCTCATGATGAACTGTCGATACATCTGATGTATAATGTTGGACAAAAATGGCATATCGGCAAACTTTGCAAGGCATTCCCAAGTTTGGATTCCACTCCAACAACTTCTCATATTCTAACGCGGTAGGTTTCCAGATTTTGCTGTCGAGTAGAGTTTATGGTTAAGGTTTCAGCTTCATCACTCGAACTGGCGGGGCTTCTCACCACTGACCTGGATGAAGAGAAAACTTCTCATCTAGTGGAAGCTGGTATCGGAGTAGCTATTGTAATCGGTGCCTTCGAACTTGTCAGGCGACAAAACGAGAAAGACCGAAGCGGGGGGGATCACAGGACCAAGGCAACTTCGACGCTCGGGATCATACGAGCGATCCCAGAGTCGATCAATTCCTCGATCTGGGGTTCGTTCTGGCGATCGCTCACGAAGTCGATCGTCACACATCAAACACCATCAGCGTCATGTTGTTGAGGAAATCGTTGGTGCATATTCCTTGGTGAAGGAAATGCTGGGAGATCACAGACATCATGTGGCACATCTCGTGGGAGAAGCTTTAAGGGCGACAGGTTTATATTAAGAATTGACAGTGAGGGATAAGCAGGATGAAGAGGAGAGGTGGAGAAAATGACGAAAATGTGAACCTATGGAAATGGAGATTTGTGGTGTTCAGTGGCAATTTTTACCTTAGTTCTTCTTTGGCGGCGTTGCTTATTTGCGGTTAAGACTAAATAAAATAATCATTCCACAAAAATTTTTGGTCATATCTGTGCAAGGTTTTTCCTAGTTGTGGGGTTCAGATAAAGTTAGTGGGGTAAGTACTCGGTGTACCACGCCATAATCACACCACCTACCCTTGCCTCGCATTTTAACAGCTGCTAGGTTAGAGTTTGACCATCATGCTAGATGTATGTTTCATTTGCTACCAAAACAGGGGTGTTGCCGCGGCGAGAGAAATGGAGCTATTTTAAAATATTGAAAATTCGATTAAAAAAGTCAAATTAGCTTCGAATATTGCAAACGAATATTTTTAATTTGTAAATCGTTATTTAATATATGTGTTCAATTCGCTAATTTATTATCTTTTACTGAAACTCGAGATATGTTCAAGATTTAAAAATCAAAATATAAAATGCGACGTTGCATTGTTTTCAAAAAACATAATTTTTCGAGGAACGATTTTGGGCGTTGGCCCTTCTGTTTTTGCCATTAAGCGAGGCCCCTAAACTTAGCGAATTTTCGCATTTAACCACTCCACTATCTCGCACTTGAACAATACATCAGAACCAAAATAGTAAAGGTAAAATATCTTAATTTCCAAATAATATTATTGAAATGCTTTCAGTCATTTTATTCTAGAGTAGAGAGCTTCCACGAGCATGGCGCAAATCCGTCTTGTCGCTTAAATCTATTAGTTTCCGATGCAAGACTGGCTGTTTCTCTAAACTAAAAACCAACCTATCAACTACCTCAAGGGCGAATCTCGACCGTCTCTACTACACTCTTTACGTTCCTAGGCGATAAGTTTGTCCCTGGCATACACGAATCGTGCGCAGGTGAAGATCACAGCACCAGCCAGTATGACAGATGCGCTGAAGATGATTCCTTCGGTGTAACCGTGATAGGTGTTGATCAAAGCACCTGTGATCGGAGTTCCAGCCAGGCCAGCAAAACCGACGACAAACGTTGACATACCGACATACGTGCCAATCTATGATCTGTTAGACAGAGCCAAGCGGAGCGGATAGATCAAGGAACCTCGTGGCGGAGGATTTCGCTCGTACCTTGCTTGGATGGTCTGCAGTGTGAGCCACAGTTGACATCATTAAAGCAATGATGACACCACTCGTTGCTCCAAAGAGAATAGACAGTACAATTAGTCCACCAGACGTGTCGACCTTGAGCCAGCAGAATAGCAAAATGCTAGAGCAGTAACACGCGAAAGTGATAACGTTGAATTGTCCGAGCCGCTGGGCAACAGCACCACCGAGAATCCGCCCAATGAACGAGCCCGCGTTAATGAAGGCGAATAGGTAGGAAGCGAGGCTAGGTGTCATTCCATGCGCTAGACCATACTCTGCGAGGTAGAAGTACGGAGTCCAAACTCCCAGAACAATCATGAACAGTGCTACAACTTGGAGGGAGTAGGTAGGTTTCAAGAAGGCTTCGAGTAGAAGGAAATTGCCCTTCCTTCTTACAGGCGTGGGGCGAATGGCGATTGAAGCTATTCCGAGTAGCAACAGGCTGAGGAAGCCACAAATGCGTTGACCCCAGGCAAATCCGACGTTTGGTTTCTGAAGGAGATTCGTCATAATCACAGGAAAGATGATACCTCCGATGGGGGAGCCAGTCGATGCGAAGGCCATGGCCATGGCTCGTTTCTTGAAGAAGTAATGACCGACAACAGACAGAGCTGGAGCAAAAATAAGACCAGAGGAGATACCAAGAAGGATTCCCTGACAGAGGAGGAATTGGTAGAACTCGGTGCAGAGGCTGGTAAGCATCATGGCGACGACGAGCAGAAGCGAGAACGGCCAAATCACGATCTGGGAGACCGCAGCTTGTTAGCAGAGGGCTTGTCAAGCGAATTTGGAAAGAGAGGGTCTCAATCGTACCATTGCCCCGTACCGATCGGTAATCGGACCACTGATCAAAGTTGCAGAGAACTGTGCAAATGCTTGGATAGAGCCAATCCAGGCTACAGTGGAAGGAGAGTAGCCTGAAAGATACGTCTGAAGATAGTATGTCTCATAAACTCTGAACAACGAAACGGAGCGTTAGTCATTCTAAACGTGATCTTATTTCATCCAATACTAACCCAAAGGAATTGACATAGCCAAATGAGGCAAACGATGTACACCAACAGCCAAGTACGACTAACCAGGCCGTCAAGCCACCCTCGGGGAATTGATGTGCAACCTGCAGTGGCTTCTGCTCTGTGGCGTCATTTGGCCTTTTGTCGTCAGAGAGATTATTTGGATTTAGTTCTAGGTCGTGCTCGACGGTTGGAGCGATTGGGGTATCTGCCACGGGTAAAGAAGACATGACCACGACGTTGTTCAAATAGACCAAGACGACAAAAAGGAATGGTGAAGATATGCTGGAATAATAAAGACTGAAAGAAGTTCTGTACGCACGATCGAGGAGAAGTTAATGAAGGCATGAACTCTGCCGTAGATATAAGAATGTGATTTGGGTACTGGATTCCATCTTCTCATCTCCGAGTTCACCGAATTTTTGAACAAGACAACTTGACCTCCAGCTACGGAGAGGTGACACGTGCTAGGAGTAATTGAAGCTGGCTACCTGTGCAGTATTAGCTGAATTGCCGCATCACCAAGTGCCCCAAACAACCTCGAAACCTTAATGCCCTCCATAGAATCGTTCAAGCTAGCTTCGGAGATGATCGGAAATCTGCCTCGTCGAGCTTTATAGGAATACCGCTTAAGTAGTGCTTCCAGTTAGCGTCGGAGATGATCGGACATCACCAGGGGCTGGAGACCAAGCAAATTAACCCCGCTAACTCCAGTAACACAATGTCAAATGCTATTATTCGGAGATAACCAACTCCACAACTTCACTCACATGGTATTTCTGACTCCCATCAACAAGTGGTCTCCACGATCGGCGATTTTGCTAATACTCCGTTACCTGTTCTTTCTCAATAGTAACGGGGCAGAGAGCGAGCCTTGGGACCCGCAAGCCAGGAGATATATCCGACCTACCTATATCCTTTGAAACGCTGAAATATGTTATCCAGCTCCGATCCTAAGACCGGCGGGAACGCTGAGCAGTCTATAGCTGCGAGCTCGGACGGCGGGACGAGCGAAAGGCAGAAACGAAGGCGGCGACTTCAACTAAGCTGTAAGGAATGTAGAAAGAAGAAGGTAACTATGCTATGGCTCTCATTTCATAATCAAGGTATGTATACTGATGGGAAATCCGCGTACAGCTGTCGTGCGATCGCAATTTCCCTTGCCAGAGATGTGTAAGATCAGGACGGCCAGAGTATTGCTCGTTCGACACAGCAACCGAGCAACCACTTTCGTCGAACAACCAATTCCACCAGCAGCAAGCTCAGCTAAACAGCGATGAGATCCGAGATCTCCGAGCTGAAGTCTCTCAATTAAGGGAATTGCTCTCAGAAGCCCGCCTGCAACACAAGAGTGACCGCGTCGGAGAGACTCTACGCGTCACCGCTGAGGCCGAACCCGGTCAAACTGTACTGCTAAATGGAAAGCTTGAGGAAATCCAAAACGCTGCCAATGCCACCAAGACTGAGCCCTCGGATCCAAGGAACAGATTTCCATCTGGGTACTACCGCCAACACACTCTGTTTCAATTCTTTGAAGAGGTGAGATTCTGTGCATCTACTGCACTTCGCAAGTAAATCTTACTCATCTAGTGTGGTAGGTTCCAGAACTTTTCCCTTTCATCAAAGAAACTTCCGATGAGCGGCTCAAACCTCTCGGAGTCCATCTCAAAAAGAATAAGTCTGCGAGACCAAATTGCAAAACAAATGCTCCCTACCAAGAAGAAAGTCAATTGGAAAGTCTGCTTCCGCCTAAAGACGACACCGACGCCCTAGTTTCGTTCTACCTCAATAATCTCGAGCAGCTTCATCGAGTCGTCCATATCCCGACCTTTAAGAGAGCGTATGATACTTTCTGGGTAACTGGACCGGGTTCTTCTCCTGCGATGACGGCACTTGTGCTGTCGATGATATCCATATCTGCTTGTACCTCTACCAGCTCAGTTGATTCTGCGTCTATATCGTCTACATATCGTGCCATGCCTGTGCAGTGGATTTCTGCATGCGATGAGTGGCTGAGGCAGCAAAGCCCAAAACATTGCAAACTCGTGCATTATCAGGTCTCTTGTTTGGTGTATCTCGCAAAACGATTCAACATCATTAGAAAGAAAAGGTTTTGGAAAGAGACCGGCTCCTTGATCCAGAATGCAATTATTGATGGGCTCCATTGCGATCCATCTCCCACTGTCGACAGCTTATATATGAGAGAAATGAAAAGGAGGATCTGGGTCGTCCTTCGAGAATTGGATCTGCAAAACGCATTCGAATATGGGCTTCCCACTCTCCTTCATAACATTAATTCCAATGTTGCCGTTCCTGCGAATGTAAACGATGAGGACTTTGACGAAGCATCGGAAGTACCTCCGACGCCAAAGCCACAGAACCAACATACCTGCACGTCTTACCAATTCCATAGCTCTCACAGCTGGACATTGCGTCTCGAGGTATCTCGACGTTTATGGAGTACCGCATTGTCGGAGGCACTCAGCTACGAAGATGTCTTGCGATACACTCATGAACTCACTCAAGCGATAAATTCCCTCCCGCCCTGGGACATAGACGAAGTTCATGGCGAAAAAAGCCGAAACCATCCTGTCCTTACTCATGCATACTTGCATTTTCAGCTCTCGGAATGTATCTTGGCTATCAACCGGCCTTATCTCCAGAGCAACAACAGTAAGTTTTGGCTTTCAGAAAATGTGTGTTATCAAATGTCACGAGATATACTTCTATTGAACAGCAAGCTAGCAAGGTTGGGACTTCAGAGTTTGACGGTGCTCCGAGAAGACCTGCTACTGGCTTCGTTGCACCTCACCCGCATCACCATGTTGCAGCCCAAAGGTTAGTGTTCTCTTTCTTTTCGTCGTCGAGAGCTCGGATCTGCAGGCTACTATTATACAAAGTTTATCATTCTTTTCAAAGGCAAATGCCTTTACGAATATCTGACATCAAATGTAGGCTCGACTAGCATCATTAAGACCAGCTCCGAATCCACGCTTGACCTTCTGGAGCAGTGTCTTCCATTCGTGGAGGATAGATACCTGCGCTGTTTTCTCGGGGAACCTTGGTGCTTTCTCACGATGTGTGCGGCTATTATGTTATTTCAGATACATATAGGAAAGGAGTCTTGGCAAACAGCAAAGTCTTTATGCGCACAAAGATTCTTGGATCTATATTATAAGCACCTCGGAAGACAACAAACGTCTTTTCTGAACCAATGGCAACCAATATCTCAAGATTCCACTGTAAGTTTATTACGTTCCTCGACCTCGAAACACGTCCGGTTTTCCATAGTCTATTAATGACCTCGTAATCTATATAATATTCTGAAATTACAGGCTTGAAATTACAATTTGAGCTTACGTTCAAGCCAGACACTCGCTACTTGCCAGCAATTGCCTACGCCTGGTACAACGTCGTTTCCATTCCCAAGATGGCCAGATAGTAATTACCCCGATGTTAGTATAATAGTTAATAAATCTATTGCTTTGGCTAATGCATAAAGGAGATCGATATCGGCTCTTTTGATTTTGATATGGAATTGGATAATGGGTGGAAGACCTGGGGATCGGTATCGTAAAGATAGTCCCATTAAAACAAAATGGCAACAAGACTTTAAAGCATTACTAAAGTAACCGTGAGCCTCTTTCTCAGCAGAAAAGAGATCCGCGGCTGATTTTCATACCGCGACCATAGGCCATCAGGAATTGAAATTTGCTACAGCATCACCTCGATGTCCTGACTCGCAGATTGCTTTAGAAGATTGTTGTTTAGCCATTAGTTGTCCTTTAGAAGCAATGAGCGTTATTGCTCTCTCTCTCCAATAGATGCTAGAGTGTGATTCAATTCATCCTGAAGTTCAGCAGGCTCGTTTCGAGTTGGAAGATGCGGCTTAATGGACAAAGTAACCTCGGGTGAGTCCTTTGGCTTCAGGGCGTCTTTACCCTCCATATAAATAGCTGGACTAGTACATTCCTTTTCCTGCTGGGCGATAAACAGAAGACAAGCCTGGGGACTGATCTCTTCTATCAGTTTTTCCTTTCAGTAGCTGAGTGTGAACGACAGAGGAATGCTCAGATGACGACGGCTTTCACAAGCCACTTCAGTCCATTCGAAAGCCCCGAGCTATTCTATCGCAGAAAGTAGTGGATAGTTTGACCGGTCATCGCTAAAATGTTTTTCCAGTGAGGCGCTTTCGACCAAGTATCGCAGAATTCCCTAGGGGCAGGTACAATTGCCTGTCCAAAATTCTTGCAGAACAAGATGGTTGATTAGTGACTAGTGAGGAAAGTCCGAGGCTTGTCGATCTTGATGTATTCTATAGAGGTGGCCTTTCCACAGCCCTTCGCTTCTAGCAGTTCCTTGAAATCAATACCATGAATGCCTTGAGGAACATGCTCAGAACACTTCATGTACTCAGATCGGTTCAGTTTCAGAGTACTACCAACAGTATGTAAAAGATACCACAGTCTCTTAACAGTCTCCGTAAAATCGTAGTACTTATATAACGTGTGACGGGTTGAGACCCGATGTGAACTTGGCCCTAGCAGTGACAAGCGAACGTAGCAGTCACTTAGACAACCAGGGCACGGAGTCTATTTATTTACTTCTGCCGTATGATACTTTCTCTTCTCTCCTTAGTTAATTCTTTTTGTATTTACATGAATCTATACCAGTTGATCGAACTCGTACGAACCCGTGACATAACGTTATTCGGGATGTCTTGAAACACTTATTCGATGGCATGTTGGCTTGCTTGGATGATCTTTGGCCGTGAATAAATGATCTGCGCATTCTGTAATCTAAATAAGCAGTGGATGCGGAAGCGGCCGCCAGCGCGCACGTGGCCTAAGCACGTGATAGAAGAACCCACAATGAAACAAATAACTTTTTTTGTTAAAGCAGGTTTAAAGTATATTTTGCGGCTTATATCTGTGCCAAAATTTAGAAGGCACTAGGTCCCGAAGAGGATAACGCGAGCAAACTTGAGATCTACTTTCATAAAATAAATATGAGCATTGATTGGGTATGGTTCCGAGATAAATTCTAGACACGTGGGCAAACTATGTGCTGTTACTTCCAAGGCTGCAATATATATTACTCTTTTTATCCGTTACCTCAACAATTGACCAATTGCCTTTCTTTGTGCGATTATGTCTTCAACTATAGGCATAGTAACGAGTGCGCTTGGCGGATCTCCGCTTTGTCAGAAATGTGCTAAGCAGGCCGCTATTACAGATAGCGACGATGTATTCAACGAAGGCGTTTTAGCCAACGGAGATGCTACCCTTCGACACAAAGAAGAGCAGAATGGGGCGTTACGACTCCCTCCTATCATTCGTTGGGAGGACGTGCCACCGAATTATCCAGACATGAAGGCATCTGCCGAAGCTGGATGCGGGCTTTGCAAAATTGTTGGAAAGGCTCTTATTCGACGCAATATTGTCCATCATGGTCCAGTGATAATCTTGTGTGGCTATGTTTGGGGCTCCAAAAGGGAGTTCCTTGATAGGGAAAGCGGGAAAAATAATGGGCTGATATATATGCGATGTGAAATCTTTGTAGCCGGGATTGATCGAGTTAAACTTGGATTCATTGTGTTCCCTATCTTTTCTACGGATGGTCAGTATTGCTTATCGCCATGCCAGGAGAGATTGAAGACCTGCTCATCGTGCTGCAGATAAAATTGGAGACTGGCTGAGAACCGATGATGCTAGGCTTGGGCATCCCCTCGACCCAGAGAACATTGAGTGGATCAAATCAGAGCTGTGGAGCTGTGATAACAAATGCAACCACTCTCTCCCGCAATATCGCTTTGTTCCTACTCGACTCCTAGATGTTGGAGAAGATGCCTTGACAGATTCAAAACTCATCGTTCCAATGGACCTGGTCGACGTCGACTCGGCACTTTTGAAGCAGACGAATATTAGGTATGCAACTTTGAGCTATTGTTGGGGCCCGAAAGAAGATGCAGATCAACAATTGAAGACTACACAATCGACCCTCGACTCTAGACGTAGTGGCATTCCAACAAGCATAATGCCGCCAGTCGTGAGAGACACTGTGCTGACTTGTCGAGCTTTGGGCATCAGATATGTCTGGATAGATGCCCTTTGCATTGTTCAAGATGATCCAGACGATTGGGATCGTGAGAGCGAGTTGATGGGTCTAGTCTACTATCATTCGTATCTGACTATATGTCCGCTTGCCTCTCACTCATGTCTCCAGGGGTTTCTCAAGGATCGATCTCCAGCAATCAGTCTGGACTTTCAATCCGTGATTCGCAAAGACATAAGAGGGATATTTTCACTGTATGAGGGCTATAACGACAAAGATATGTCCGATCTGAACCAATTAAACTTATCAATGGAGATTCATTCTCCGCGCATGATTGATGAAGATCTGTCTGCGTGGCATACCCGAGGTTGGACATTTCAGGAGGAACACTTTTCAAGACGCTTAGTCTCTTTCGGAAGGACAATGCTCCACTTTGCATGTGAAGACTGGGAGGTCTCCGAAAACAGCTTTGTTAAGGAAGGTCCTGGTATAACTGGCCCCTTCCGCGAGCTGATAAACATGACCTGGTCGGACAACCACACAGAGGAATCAAAGCGACGGGCTTCTGCAATATGGAGCATGCTGAATATCCTCTATAGTCGGGAGTTCACGCACCAAACAGACTTCTTGCCCTCAGTTGCTGGTCTAGCAAAAGCCTATGCCGAGGTCCAGCAAGATACTTACTTGGCCGGGCTCTGGAAGCGGAACATTCACACTGAGCTTCTATGGAGTATAGCAGTGCCACCATTGGGGATTTTAGAATCAACCCTTGAAGTATTGGTGCATCCCAAACCATACATTGCCCCTACCTGGAGCTGGGCCTCTAGCAGGAAATATTTTGAGAATCTTGTTTCTCTATGGTACTCGATCCCAGGGTCAGAATTGCCCTCCTCCGCCGCGGTCAATTTCACGTTAGCGTCACAATTACCTAGCCATATATCTTGTGAGCTCACTCTAATTGACTACCATATTGAACTGGAAGGTCGTAACCTTTATGGCAGAGTCAAAAACGGGTTCCTCATAGTCCGCGCTAAAATAGCCCCATTTCCATCGGATGTGGTTATGCAGCCACAATTACCTGGGCGGTCACCGTTAGGCTATTTCGCCAATAAACTGGGTACCGCCATGTTGGATTGGAGCGTGGCCGAGAAAACTTTGCAAAAGGGCGGAGACATGGCTTTACTTCTCACGGTTAGGGTTAGGGTTAGGGTTAGGGTTAGGGTTAGGGTTAGGGTTAGGGTTAGGGTTAGGGTTAGGGTTAGGGTTAGGGTTAGGGTTAGGGTT